>JAKOGI010001597.1:104232-209162 GCA_029747015.1 Carnegiea gigantea
CGCCCAACTAAATCAAAATAAGAAGTATAGTCTAGATCTCTAGAAAACACATGATTCGCAAATGTGAAGAAGTGACTGATCCAAGTTTGATAGTTAATCTGCAGCTAAATTAGCCTCCCCAAAAGATTTTTGATTTTTAAATTTTGTATAGTAGATGTTATTTTTAGTATTTTTCTTTAGAGTTGGCCTCTGTTTGGTACACCAGAGATTAGGTACTCTGTTGTTATATCAATTGTGGTATTTAGAGCTGGCGATGCTGGATTGCTGGCACTCTTGTTTGATGGTTTAATCTTGTTATTAACATTCTGACAAATGACAAGCACATATTTTGCTTTGCCAGTTCTGCTATCTTTGGATGTTTATTCTGAGCGTTTATGAAAATATAGCGGGGATTTTCATTCAAAGCTCATTCCGCTGGGGGGTGGGGGGATCATATATTGGAGGCTGCACTACAGCAGGTGTAGGAGCAAAGACGCATTCCAAAAATGTGAAAAAAATTGTATTCATTCATGCTCACCTGATTTAGTTTTTTCTTCATCAAAATCTGTATATAAGTCTTGGTTGTAAAATCAGTCTGGGATTTAAAGTCTGAGTTGTGTAGTTCTCGATTAGAAGTTTTATCTGATCCTTCTACGTTGGCGACTTATCAAACTTTATTACACCCTTGGCAATTGTATTGTGTCTGTAATGGCACCTTTGTTTGCACACAAAAAGTAATGAAGCTGTGTCTGACTGTGAGTCATGCTGTCAAAGTGTCAAACATGGATAGTGAAGCTGTATGTGTGAGTCAAGTTAAAGAAGTATCTCATTTTAAAAAGTCTAAATTATTTATCCCGTAAAATCTCAGGGCAGTAGGCACTAGATTATTATTTTCACAAACTTATGGAGCACTTATTTCCGGGCTATATCTTGGGTTACCAAAGTGTAATCTTTCTATTATTTTAGATTTTTGGATTTGAGTTGTATGCAATATATAGAAATGCAATATACAATTTCTATTTCTTCATGGTAAAACTTGGCTCCTACCCTTTTTTTTGTTTTTTTGTTATTTGATTTCAGAGCTTCAATCAATCTAGGAATGAATCCAGATGTTGCTAAGTTGAAAAAGAGGAAATTTTTCACGGAGGATGCTGAAGAGTCAACCCTGCCTGCTGCAAAGCACAAATGTTTTGAGGCTGCCATTGACTTAGAAGAGGACTTACTGATCACAACGGATACAGAAAATGTCTCATCCGATATGGATGTCCTTGATACACTAGTGGACTCTGGCGAAGATAGCAATAGCTTTACTGCTGATTTTCGGTTATTTGCTGAAGTGAAATTTAATGCAGATTCTGGAAAGATAGATTCATGTAATGAGGCTTCGACTTCGAGGTCTAATTCAGCATCAGCTAAATCCCTAAATAGCTCCTTCTATTCAGAAATTAAAATACTGAGTGTTGCAGGAGATGGTAAAGAAGATATGATACTGACAGGAGGAGAGAAGTACCCTTCTCTTGGTGTCGGGTGGGATGATACTGATTTTCTGAATGAATGCATGAGTGCAGAGCATTTCAAGGACAGTAAACAACAGGGAACTGAAGGTCTTAAAGAGTTCCTATCCTGTAGTGGAATGAATTCAAATCTATATATGCTTTCTTCAGAAAGGTGGAGTGCTGATCAAGGTAATTTTGTCTATTGACTTCTGGCGGTTTTCAGATCTCCTATCCATTATTAGCATATGTTGCCAGCTATTGCTGCTGTATTTTCCTGTCAACAATGATTTTAGAACTTTCTTTCAGTGCATTGAAAGAGGAAATGTGGTTTGTAGAAAATAAGTTTTTCAGTCTTCTAATATTTGGCAAATGAGGTGTTTAGGCAATCATTTTCTAAGAAAATCATTTTCATTTTATAAGTGTTCTGATAACGATATTTTTAACCTTATGCATGTTTGTTTGATGCAGAGGCCCAATTAAGGCGGAAGCCTACAATTGATCAGGAATTTGAGCAGTACTTTTCCACGCTTATGTTGTAAGAGTATTTAAACGTTAATTTTCATGTACGATTGTGCCTAAGTGCACATTTGCCTGTTGTAACAACTACTTAATTTGACTTGTAAATATCAATAGCGCCTGGCATTCAATAGTCTTTTATTTCTCATAGAAGGAAAAGAGGGGGCCAAAAAAAGGGGGGAAAAACTGTCTTCTAAAGTACGACAAAACCACATGTTGATTAGCTTGTTGAGAACATAGTCAATGAACCTTTTGTAGTTTATAATGGGGTGTTTGGTTGCATAAGCTGTTTGGCAAAAAAAGCTATTTGAGATCCCTTTAGCTGTTGTTTTAACAAAGTCATATAATTGAAAAGGTGTTTGGTAAAGAGTTATTTGAAATAGTTGTTTGGTCCCAAATAACTCTTTTTCAAATAGCTATTCACAATAGCTTTTTGGAAATAACTTTTTGTTAAAATTACTATACTACCAACAAGTTCAAGAAAATTATAGTCATGCCATCAACTTTCTTCTCCCTTGCCAATTGCTACAATTAGAATTCGCGTTCATTGTCTATATCTAGATAGTTTTTCACTTTCATTGTTTACCTCCATTGAGAATATAAATTAATATTTGAAATCAATTAAGAGTTTTTTTTTGGGGGGGGTGCAGAAATCCACTCAGAGTTTACAAATTAATATTGTTCACCTCCATTGAGAGTAACTATTCGTGACAACATTGCTTCAAGTTTGGTGGCGGCTAGCTGACATAGAATATTATAAATTAATATTTCTAAATTACTCCATTTAGAGTTTCTTTTGGTAGCATATTTCAATTAGCAACAAAAATATAGATTTAGGTTCATATAAATTCAATTCATAAATTAGAAATAACTAATGAACATATATTATTCAAATTAGTAAGAAAATAAAGTTCCACGGATGAAGTTCATTTGGCCATAAGACATAAAATTAATGCTTTTTTAAAATCAAACAAGATGATGAATTAATTTAAAAAACATATACAATTGAAAAGTATTTTATAAAAAGGACAACAATGGAATTTTACCAAATATGTCTTCTAAAAACAGTTAATTTTACAAAACAGTTTTTCTACAAACAGCTAATTTAAACAGCTAATTCAAACAGCTAACAACTAATATAAACAGTTAATAGATAGCTAACAGCTGTATGCCAAATAGGGTCAATATCTAACAATATTAATTGGGTTACAAGAAAATTCTCCTCTTATAACTTTATCTAGCACTCCACTCTGAATTTTATGTTCCTCAAAAGAATCTTGATTTGAAAGTTTTTGGTGAATTTAACGGCAAGCCAAGCGTCAAGAGAATCTTGGTAGGAATTATCAAGTTGAAATTCCAAGCACCTGCACAATGACGTTAGACTTGCTAATAAAACTTGCAAGTGAGCGACAAATTGTGGATATCCTCAGGTTTCCAAGTCTCCTCCAAGCTAACACCATAGCTGACTCAATTACGAAGAGGTTTAGATAACACCACAGCTTTGTTCTCTACAACCTTCAACCTCAATAATTTAGGTTCGGGTTATAGAGAGAGAAAGTGAGTGGTTGGGAGAGAAAAAGAGGATGAAATTGAGGGAGATTTTGGTGGAAAAGGAAGGATTATAAGGGGAATTTGGGAGATTTGTGGGGGGGAAAAAAATGCGTGATTTGGGGATGACTTAAGTGGACAGTGGAAGGGGAAGTGAGGCTGAGTGAGAGAGAGAGAGTTACGTAGAAGGAAGAGAAGATGTGATGGAGGAATAGGGAGAAATGAAGAAGAAAGTGGAGAATCCTGAGTTGTATGGCTGCCAGAGGGTGGCACGGTCGTGCCACGCAACACGGAGCTCTCGTGCCAAATCTCTAGTGAGCCCACTGTTTTCCTGGTTTGGCATGGGCGTGCCCATGGCAAGGGTACACCGTGCTAAATCTCTGTGAGGGCTTGTTTTGTACTCCTTGGGTGGCACGAGGGTGCCCCTTGGCAAGGGCTCCTAGTGCCAAATCTCTGCCAAACACCTTCTCAATTCTTTTCCGGGATTTTTTTCCCCTTGTTTTGCTCATCTCTTCTCGCCTCTTCGCTCACTCTCTTCTTCTTTTTTCCATCTTTTTTTCTTTGTTTTTCTCATTTTCTCATTTTTTTTCCTGATTTTTTCAACACACATATATACACTCTTTAAAAATATACAAGGTGTTTAGACCGTGACTACTCAAATGAAGGAGGTGCATGGAGGAGAAGACACTCTACATCCTCCTTGCTTGGCATCTCTAGAAAGTGTTTCAACCTAAGCCCATTAACTTTGAATACAACAACTTTGATGGGGTCCTTGATTTTAATTGCCCCATGAGAGAACACTTGCACCACAATGTGGGGACCGGTCTACCTAGACCTAAACTTTCTAGGGAACAGATAAAATTAAGAGTCATACAAGAGGAATTTTTGCCTAGGGGAGAATTATTTCCTATTGATGTGGTTATCATGAAAGACCTTAGCTCTCTCTTTACTGAAGAGGGTGTTGTCGTAGGCCTCTCATCTAATCTCTTCAAACTCATTCAAGCTCAATTTCCTTTCCTCACCGGTAGCATTTAAATCAAAGTTGATGGTCATGATTGCCCACCAAGCTCATGCTCAAGCTCAATGGGTAGATCATATGGGCACCCATAGATCACCCTATAAGACGACATGCCTAATAAGGTCTTAAAGGTTGTGTAGTAGGCCCGCAACGCATCTATTAACTTTTCCATCCAATCCTTCCTGTTCTTGTTTGCATCATTTTCAAGGATTTGTTTGATTTTTATATTGGACACCTCTAGTTGACCGTTCGTTTGGGGATGATAAAGGGTTGTCAGGTGGTGAAGGATCGAATACCTTTTTAGTAGTGCATCAAATGACCAATTGTCAACATTTCTCCCTTGATCACTGATGACTGCTAATGGCATCCCGCACCGAGCAAAAATATTCTCCCTTAAGAGTCTTACGAGTACCCTAGACTCGTTTGTCCTTGTGGGGATGGCCTTCACCCACTTAGACACGTAGTCCACACACAAAAGTGTGTGCTCATTCCCAAATGAATTTGGAAATAGATGCATCAAATATGTCAACTGCATCAAATATGTCAACAATGATGTGGGGGTGAGTGGCGCAAATTGTTGGCAATGTAAGCGCATTTCGTAATAATCGTCGTCATTTCTAAATAGGGTAGGCCAATAAAATCTTCTTTGAAGAATTTTCACCACTATCTTTTCCACACTAAAATGCGCCCCACAAGATTGGTCGTGACAAAATAAGATGAAACTATGGATTTGATCGTCGGGAACGCATCTTTTAATGCTTAAGCCAAGTCTATGGAGCTTCATTTCATTTATGTTATGTATATTTTTGGGGAGTTTACAGTGCCTTTGGTATGTTGGTCTGTTGAGGGAATGTTGACATCGTACATTTAGATTTGTGCCACTTTGTTTAAGGGTGCGTATATATGCATTTGTTGTGAGTTGACAGTTGGTGTGGTGTGGATTTCGTGTTTAGTTTTAAAAACCCTTATTACTTGCAAGTACATAAGATCAATTGTAGATTAGCGAGCACAGGATGTCAATCCTATGAGAAATAATAGTAATTTTAAATTTAGCTTTCCCTATTAAAAAGAATAATTCAAGGGATGAGTTCAATTATCAATATGAATTAAAGAAACAAAAGAAAAGCAAATGAGTCAAGAGAATAGGGAAAAAAAAAATCAAATTAGAAAAAGATATAGGACTTTGGATTTCACTAATGATATCAATATTGAATTACTAACGCAAATGGGGTTCAATTAGTTTCTTATTCAACCTAACCTACAAGCGTTAAGCTATAAATTAGAAAGATGAATTATAGTTATCAAATGATACTATTTATCTAGTCCTTAGCATGAATCATTCATTTTAGACATAACTCATTTAATTTCTAGCATAAATTATTCAACTTTGACAATTCTAATTTTAAAGAAAGATGAATTATAGTTATCAAATGATACTATTTATCTAGTCCTTAGCATGAATCATTCATTTTATACATAACTCATTTAATTTCTAGCATGAATTATTCAACTTTGACAAATCTAATTTTAAGTCCAATTGCATGATATCATATTTGCGTACAAGGTCTAATATATATTTGGGATAACAAATTAAATTATTGTAATCAACATAAAAAAAATAATAGTATTAAGGTGCATAAATATGTTAGTATCAAATATAAACCCAAAATTATGCAATGTAAGAGAGAAATATAACCCCCAAAGAAATTAGTAACCAATCATATATCATATATATATATATATTAAAAGTTGGATAGAATCAACATATGAATGACATTTGTAACGCCACATAGGATACCATGTGTAATGACACGTAGAATCAATTAACTCCATAAATATCCATTTATGGTTACATTAATGAAATGCTATATTAAATGGAAAAACAATTAACCTTTGACTATCTTATATATGCATTACTTAGAAAGACTATAAAGGAATCTTATTACATTAATAAACTGAAAAGATGGTCTATAAAATGTGTCCAGAAAAAACAAAGCCTTACATATTAAAGAACTTTGAGAAAAATAGTAAATAAGTAATAAAGGTATAACACAAAAAGAATTTAAAGTGATTAAACCAAAAAAAAAAAAAACAACAATACCTGAAAAAGTTTTAAAAATTGATAATTATGTTATTATGTAATTATCACTACTTTTAAAATTGATATAATTTTAATTTCTTATTCATCTTAATGGAATTTTTAAAAACAAATCAACTAAAATATTTGCATTAAGTTTACGTATCTTATGTAGTAATTAGTGAGACGATAATATAATCTTTATTAAGTTAAAATAAACCAAAAAGATATTCCACTTAACGACTAAAATTTGACCATAAAAGAAAAGATGTCTCACATATTAGAGAATTTTCTAAAAATAGTAGATAAATAATTACGTAAGAACACAAAATGAATTTAAAGCAATTTAAGTGAAAAAAGAAAAAGAAACTGCAATAATTAACTCAAAAAAAAATTCTACAATGCAACATTAACTCTATATGTTAAAGTAACTTATGTCACATACTCTTATTACTCATTTGTCATAAAATTTAGTTTTAAAAAATATAAAGTTTTTAACAAAGAAATGACTTAACAAATGGAATAAAAATGTAAGTTGAAATTAAGAACAAAGAGGATATTATTACAACAAAAAAAGAATTGAGAAGAAACGCTCAACTTTTAATAATTACATAGTCTAACATATTAACTTATTTTCGCTATTTGAAAAATATGTATTATAGTAATAATATATTTAAACAACATTTGCATTACGCTTTTGTATCGCAAAGGTATAACTCTAGTATATATTAAAAGTTGGATTGAACTCATGCATGAGCGACACGTGGAATGCCACATAGGATGCCATTTAGGGTATCACTTGGGATAAGAATGTCATATAGGATAGCAACATAAAAGACTTCTATCATGTAATTAAGATAGATGTAGGTTATCAATGCAATTTTAATTCAATTTAATGGTAATTTTTCTTATATGTTATGACTAATTAGTAATTAAATTTTGTCTTTAAAAACTTAAATATAGACCAAAGAAATGACTTAGGTGTTACCCAAGAAAAAAATTAAAGTGGGTTATACATTATTCTTGAGGTAAGTATATACTAGACATCTAAATCTATATATTTATTTTTATATATTTATTTTTAAGTGTATATATCATGAGTTGACATTTGAATGCTGATCGGGCTGCTTATTTCGCATACTGTAAAGCTTGATTACTTAAGCATGTCGCATAATTGGTATGAAATACAGTAGGACCTTAATGTAATTGTGGGTTTCGCTTACGACTACTTTAAGTTGGTATAATATTTAGTTTCTTTTCACATTTGTAACTTATATTTAGTTTCTTTTCACATTTGTAACTTACGTTTTTTATGATATAAAAAAATGTTTCAGTTATTTATTCAATTTATATTTTACTTGAGATTATATTTTGCGCTCAAAAATCACATAGTATAATTATTTCTTTTAGCAAATTTGAATTTAAATTTAATAGGCAAATTAATATATAAAAGTAATTTGTCTACATTTCCATAATAGACTATAATTGACTTCATAAATTAGTAGTACTCCCTCCCCCCACAGAAAAAAAGAACGTTAAAACTTTTTCTAAATTCAAATTGTACTAAAATTTCTTCATCTGTTACTAATCTCCCTTTCTTTTTTTAGTTTTTTATTTTTCTTTGTTGGTTTTTTTAATAAATAATTATACACCAAAGAGATAAGATTAAGGTCAAAAACTTATATGTCTTTTTGTTACTACAGTCAATAATTTTTCCATGTTTTGTTGATCATAAGAATAATTAATCAAATTTTATTTTTATTCAAATCATAGCTCAAATAGTAGGAAGGACCATCATCACTATTAAATAATATTAAAGGTGTTATTAAACAATTGAAATAATCTACAATGGACATATGAAATAAGTGCATGCGTAATGAATATAATTAAACCAATAGAAATCTCTAGGGGGAAAAAAACTCACATTTTGTGATGATTATTAGTTTTAGTTGGCATGTATAACCCTACGAATTTAAGTTTTGGTCTCATATGTGCTAACTAATCTTTTGCTAATTTACTCTTATTGGTAAATTACCTTATTATTTCATTTGAATGTCCATCTTTAATATTATAACCTTTCCTAGATTACCTCATTATTTCATTTTAATGCTCACCTTTAATTATTATATTATATATTATTTTTGAAATTAATTATCTCATTATCTCGATAACTACTCATTTTACTTTAGAGTTTATCTTAATTTGCAATTCCCATAAATAGGGACTTAATTTTGTAGTATCTCATCTAAGTTTGTGTCGTCATTTGAACAAAAGAAAATTTTTGTCCCCATATAATAGCAAATTTGAATTTAAATTTAATAGGCAAATTAATATATAAAAGTAGTTTGTCTACATTTCCATAATAGACTATAATTGACTTCATAAATTAGTAGCACTCCCTCCCCCCCACAAAAAAAAAGAACGTTAAAACTTTTTCTAAATTCAAATTGTACTAAAATTTCTTCATCTGTTACTAATCTCCCTTTCTTTTTTTATTTTTTTATTTTTCTTTGTTGGTTTTTTTAATAAATAATTATACACCAAAGAGATAAGATTAAGGTCAAAAACTTATATGTCTTTTTGTTACTACGGTCAATAATTTTTCCATGTTTTGTTGATCATAAGAATAATTAATCAAATTTTATTTTTATTCAAATCATAGGTCAAATAGTAGGAAGGACCATCATCACTATTAAATAATATTAAAGGTGTTATTAAACAATTGAAATAATCTACAATGGACATATGAAATAAGTGCATGCGTAATGAATATAATTAAACCAATAGAAATCTCTAGGGGAAAAAAACTCACATTTTGTGATGATTATTAGTTTTAGTTGGCATGTATAACCCTACGAATTTAAGTTTTGGTCTCATATGTGCTAACTAATCTTTTGCTAATTTACTCTTATTGGTAAATTACCTTATTATTTCATTTGAATGTCCATCTTTAATATTATAACCTTTCCTAGATTACCTCATTATTTCATTTTAATGCTCACCTTTAATTATTATATTATATATTATTTTTGAAATTAATTATCTCATTATCTCGATAACTACTCATTTTACTTTAGAGTTTATCTTAATTTGCAATTCCCATAAATAGGGACTTAATTTTGTAGTATCTCATCTAAGTTTGTGTCGTCATTTGAACAAAAGAAAATTTTTGTCCCCATATAATTCTTAGCTGTGAAAGGATACAAAAATGAGTCCTAACAAGCACTTGTTGACTAAAACGGAAGAATCTAATTCTTTTCTCGATCAATGTCAGAATGAAGGTTACAATTCCTATTATTTTGCACTCATCTGAGACAAAGTGGTCATTCGTATTAAAAAGAAGGCAATTTTCTATTCATGTTCGCTATGCAATGACTATAAATACAAGTTAAGGACCGTCACTAAAATGTGTAAGAGTTTACCTTCCAAAATTGGTAGTAACTCATGGACAATTGAATTGTAGCATCATAGGTGACTTCACTAGAGGGTTTGAAGTTTATCATTAAATATCACAATGAACACTATGAAGGATACACAAGAAACACTGCTTATGAAGAAGTGTTCAACAACTTACCAATGGTATGTATGCACCTAAAATAGCTTCACTATTACAAATTACCTGAAAAAAACAAATTGGCACTATACGTCTTTTAGTGTTAGTAAACTCCTACAAAATATTAGTTCTAATT
Organism: Carnegiea gigantea; assembly: GCA_029747015.1. NCBI lineage: Eukaryota > Viridiplantae > Streptophyta > Magnoliopsida > Caryophyllales > Cactaceae > Carnegiea > Carnegiea gigantea. The sequence continues at coordinate 114,556 of JAKOGI010001597.1, forward strand.
ATGCAATGACCATGATATATTATGATTCTTAGAATTAAATATAATCTAAGATTAAAATAATAACAAATAATAAATTCCTCCAATATTGTGCAGGCAACTCCTGGTAGATGAAATATACAAGAAGTTCATAATTGAAATACCTCTCTGCAAGCAAGTACAAATAAATACAAAAGTATTATCTTATATTTTTTCTACTAAATGTATAAGCATGTAAAAAATTATTGCATATATTTAACAACACATTATTGATGACAAGTAGTTAGGAACAAATGAAAAATCAACACCTAACTTAATATACTATATGTTACTTTTGTATGTTACACAATTTGAGAACGGAACTTGGCGACTGATAGACAGCGAATACGATAAATCTAATGTGTTATTAAACATTTCATATTAGAACTACCTTTCACACCTCACACTTCACATTACCATATGATGCATTTCTTAAAATAAAGTCCAAGTTTAAGAAATACAATATTAAATTACTGAAAATACTATGATTTTTTGTTCTTTGCTCCTTTGCTCCCACCATGAATATGGTTATTTCACAAAATTATTTTAAAATTAAAAAAATCATGTAGCGTGAAACCACATAATATCTTAAAATAAAAAAATTAATTAAAAACTTCTTGACTAACAGGATTAAAAAGATAGACTGCATATCACAAATTCAAATACATGTAATTAACGTGACTTTATATGAAATAAAGTCATAAAAATGTGCTACAATCAAGTACATGTAACTCAGTATGGTACAGCAAAAACAACAACATACACAATAAGATACCGATACTTATCAACCGAGAAGTGATAGCCATCGTGCAACGCACGAGTAGAAAACTATTGTTATTAATTAATGATCCATCTTAATCTTAGAAGAGCAACTTGGCTGGTCATAGTTATTAAATCCACCAGTAGATATTTGCTACAGTATCAAAATGATGCAAATTCATTGTGCATCAATGCATTCCATGAGTATTTTGAAAGATAATTTTGGGACCCAAAAAATTTTGATTAGAAAGGGAAAAATGGGAAGAAGGGACCACTTGTTTTGCCATTTTAGATATAATAACAAAACATATGGGATGAGAAAATAGGAAATGAAGGTTGGGTGAACATATATTGAAAGAAAGATTAGCGGGCTAAAACAATAATGCTTTGATATATCTAAGAACAATGGTAGAAGGGAGAGAGTAACATAGATGACAAAAGAGTAAGTTTTGTCAAAATGTAACTTTTTACTGTATTTAGTCTTAATATTTGTAACTATATATATCTTACAATAATTATAATATATTAAAATATATAACATTCTGAATTACCGCTATTTAGCATTTAAATGGATTAATAATGATACATATATCAATAAAGTACAATTCAGCGGATATGTGTCCAATTCCTAAAAACTCCATAATTAAGCATGCTGAGCTTGAACAAGTCAAAAGATGGCTTACTGCTTGGGAAGTATATCTTATAGGATCAGTGAGCTTCATTGGCAATTCTCTCATAGGATGGGTGACCTTTGTTGGCTATTCTTAGAGGAGTTGTTCATAGCTACGAGAGGGTCTAACATTATTAATATTTTTGTTGAGAACAAATTTTTCATTTGCCTAGATACGGAATGAAACTAAAAAAGTGTTTTATTTACGTAGTAAAAATGTTGCAATTTGATTGATGAATTGCTACATTTAGATAATGAAAGTGTGCATCTAGCCTTTGCAAAAAAGTGTTGCATTTGTGAGATTAGTGCAACATTTGAAATAAGTGTTGCATATGTCTACGAAAGTGTTGCATTAGGCTAATGCAATTGGGCCTAAGGTGGTGTTTCAGAAAGTGTTGCATTAGAATTAATGCTACATTTTATAGTACTAATGCAACACTTATAGAGACTTGCTACATGTTTGTTTTGTTATAGTGTAAGTTACTACCTTCATTTTTGACATTTTCTTGTCTTGGTACAATCACATGGGTGAGTGGCATGGTCCTACTTGATGCACTCTCCTCAGGCAAGGAAATGACACTCAATCAATCAAACATAATCATGCATCAACTGTAGCAAAGTCAAGGTGTCCAAGACATTTTCAATGACATAAACACCACCATCCATAAATCACACAACCTAAATGCAACACACAAAACACCCCATATTCAATTACATAGCGAGATCAAGCATTCATCAATAAGTGGTGAGCAAGTGTAATAAATAAACTCCTCACTTTGTAGAACACTCCTCTCAAATGTGTTTAGATGTTAAATTTAGGTACGTTCTATACTCAAACCAATCATGCAAACTACCATATGATTGATAAAGTTCTAGATCCTTCGCCATTCGATGCAAAGTGTAAAATATCGATTATGAGGACTTGCTAAAAGGATGCAGTGAGGCCAATGTTAAGGATAAGAAAGGGAATAATTTAGGGAAAATAGAGCTGTTAGCCAAAAGGTTATAGAGCAAGAACACTTCCACAACTATAAGTACTAAAACACCAATTTCAGAATCCAATTGAAAAATAAGCAGTAACTCCCGGAAGGAGTTGATGCAAATTTATTGATTCAATCAGCGTACTTTATTGACAACTTTTTTTACCTTCAATTTTTTTCATTTTTTTCAATTTTTCGCAGATTTTGTTTTCTAGGGCATAAAACTAAAATATGTGAAAATGGCATGGGAAATACAAAATCTCAACTCATAATCCCTTAAATCACACAACCCCATTAGAAACACCCAAAAGATGAATGAATCCTCAAAATATGCCTACCTCAATGTAAACGTGTTGCTTCATTAGAATTTGAAAAGGGAATGAGAATTATACATACACCAAGTATGTAGTAAATATAGGTGGAACAATGAAAGAGGCAAAGGCACAAAGGGCTAACAAGAGGGATATCATACATAAATGTATGGCTTTTAGGCTCATGGCTATGTAAAACAAAGAATGCCTTAATCATGTCAACGTATACACATGTCGAATGTGATCTCAAAGAGAACCAAATCAAGTTCTAGGGATGCAATCATGGATAAGTTTCACAAGAAAAGAACTACAAGACTATATGCAATGAATAGTCATTAGGTTCAAAATAGCACATGTTAATCTACCATTTTTCAATACAACTTACTCCAAGATACACCACTTATCAAGGTCTATAAAGTCAACCCACATAAATCTCAAGGGCATTTGGCATGCGATACAATATAAACTAATTACAAATGGTGATGTTAACACAATTTTCACAAGATTTGCACCAAGATAAATCACACCTTAACACATAATTATGTCAATTAATTGATATCACTCCTGGCATTATCACTATAAGAGTGGTTTTTGAAAACTCTTTTTTAATTTTTTTCCAAAAGTAATAAATCTAACTAAGAAAGTAATAAAGCAAATAGAGGATAATGAAGAGAAGGTTGCGAAGGGTTACCTTGTAAGCTTATAAATGCCCAATTTAATCAATTCTCCTCTTGTGATCCAACACCTATTCTACTCAAAGCGAGATGCTCCATTGAGCAAAACATACAAAAACAACTTAATGAAACAACATGAAGTATTATCTATATGATGTAAATGTAGGATATGTCATTCAAACTATGCCCTAAGATCAACAATTTCACCCAAAGCACTACAAGATCACCTCCTCCCGTGCTTTAGAATTTCATTGTCCTTAATGAAGAGGACATACAAAGGAACAAGGGAAGGGAAGACAATCATAGGGCAAAGGGGAAACGATGGAGGAGGGGAAAGGAAGGAGCGATACTATTTTTTTAAAGCAATTAAATGCTTAGGTTGTCTTCTATGAAGCACTTGTTTAAGGTCCCTAGTTTGAACCTTCCCTAGGCAGTGAATAATGGCAGGAATGCGAAAGGTGGTTCAAGGGAAACATGGAATAGTGGAACAGTCTCCACCACTTCCCTAGAATAAGTAGAATTGCATCCAAAACTAGCCTAAATCAAGGGAGCTAGCTCGAATGTGGTGGAAAACCTTTTTTGATGTATTCTATCTCCATCGAGCACATCAATCCTCGGAACAGCTGCAGGAACAATAGGTACAACATAGACAACAATAACTACCCTCTCCCCACATGGCTGAAAGGAGATTCTTTTTGTAGGCACTTCTATCACCGGCCCTACAGTAGTTAGGAATGCCTCGCTAGGATGGTGGGGACCTAAGTGCTCTCATCCATGTCCATTACTACAAAAGCACATGGGACAGTGAACTTACCAAACTGAATTGGAATATCATCTAGAACACCCTTAAGATGTCTGATCGAATGATCTGCCAACTAAATAGTCATGTTGATGGATTTTAGGTTTGTTAGCTAAAGCTTTCTGCGGAGGGAAAGAAATGCATCGAGCTCATACTAGCTCCCAAATCACAAAGAGATCTCTTGATCTTTATGTCCCCTATTGAACAAGTGATGGAGAAACATCTAGGATCCTACTGCTTAGATGGTAGCTTGCTTTGAAGAATTACGCTGTGCATGTCTCCTGTGGGAACCATTGTGACCTCCTCAAGTTGCTCAACCTATAAAGGAGCTCCCTTAAGAATTTTAAGTATGTGCTTCTTTGGGAGCATTTAAGAACAAGACATTAGCATAGATCTTTCTCAGCACATCTACGAATCTAACAAACCTGGGCTTAAGCTCGGATCATGCCTGCTCAGTAATAATTTATGCATGTTTTTAATAATTATTTAGCTTATGTTATATATATTATTTCACTACTAAAAATTCAGCTTATTGCAACGGAATTTTCCGATGGAAAATAGGCCCGTTGGAATCTCCGATGGAATTTCGACGGATTCTGACAAATTCACTGGAATTCCGATGGATTTTCTGATGGACTTTTCAAAAAAGTTTTTTTTGACTTCGACTTGAATGGAGGGAAAATATTAAAAATTTTCAAAAAAGTTTTTTTAATCTTGACTTGAAAGGAAGGAAAATTCAAAATGACATTAGCATAGATCTTTCTCAGCACATCTGCGAATCTAACAAACCTAGGCTTAAGCTCGGATCATGCCTGCTCAGTAATAATTTATGCATGTTTTTAATAATTATTTAGCTTATGTTATATATATTATTTCACTACTAAAAATTCAGCTTATTGCAACGGAATTTTCCGATGGAAAATAGGTCCGTTGGAATTTCCGATGGACTTCCGACGGATTCTGACAAATTCGCTGGAAGTCCGATGGATTTTCTGACGGACTTTTCAAAAAAATTTTTTGATTCCGACTTGAATGGAGAGAAAATATTAAAAATTTTCAAAAAATATTCCGTCGGAATTTCTCTTATAAATTTCACTCCATGCTTTATTTTGCGGTGATCATTTCGTAAAATAGAGAGAGATGGAGAGAGAGAGAGGGCGCACCGCTGCTTGCCGCCATCCCGCCGCCGTCCCACCGCCGTCACCTCCTCCTGCTGTCATTTGTTATTAACTTTTTGAGAAAGTTTTCTCGTGTATAATTTGTACAAATTTGTAGTAAATTAAATATATACGTTGAATTTAATAATTTGTATAATTAGTTTGCATGTAATTATATCAATTTAATAGTTTATATAGTTAGTTTGTTAGAATGATAATTGTTCTCAATCTTGTACTTTATTGTTAAATAATATTGTTTTTTATTAATTAAGTATAATCTAATGCTAACATCAATTTAATATCAATGATGAGAATCTATTGTGTATTAGACACATTGAAAATTTTTTTTATAGTTGGGTACTATATTTTTTTTTATATTTTTTAAATAAAACTTAAAAATGCCTGCGGATTTCTGACGGATTTCAATGGAATGCGACAGGTTCCGACAGAATTTTTTTGAAATTTTTTCCGAGTTTTTTTGCATCCGATGGACTCATTCATCAGCTACCTCAATTCCGTCGAAATTCCGTCGGAGAAATGGTTTGATGAACTTGTGAGTTTCTTCGGAATGCATTCCTGACTGGCCTTATTCCGACGGACGCTATCAGTTGAAATATTCGTCGGAAAATTCTAGTTCCGACGGAAAATGCAGCTTTTTCCGTCGGAAATTCGTCATAAAAACTTGACTTTTTAGTAGTTTATCTAGTTTTATTTTATCTATTTCTTATGTTAAGGATTAATAAAGTAAAGAAAAGAAGAAATTATGCCGAAATGCAAATTTTATTTATTACGATTTATCAAGTCGGTTGAAAAAAAATGGTTTAAGAAAAATAATTATTCTCATAATGAGTAATTTAAATACTATTACAAGATTACGAGTCCTGCTTGGAGAACAAATTAGAGGACTTAGACGAGAAGAAACCTTAGAAAACCCTAGTTAGATCATTCATGCTCTAAAATCTCCTCTACATTTGGCCTTCATGGATCTTCTAGCATGCCTCCGTCAGCCCATTAGCACCATCCCACCGTCCAACCATCGTATAAAAATCATCATCAGCATTAGGGATGGCAACAGGTCATATTCGGATCAAACGTGTATACATCTAAATTCGATCTAATTAATGATCGGATTTGAAAATCCGATCTAAATCAAACTTCGTCGGATCGTGCGTTAAATCAGATTCAGATCAGATTAAATCCTAATAGAATTCGATATAATCTAATTATACATTTTTATTTAATGTTTCCATAATTGTTTTTCCAACGTTGCTTTTGCTAACTTGTAAATAAAATGTTAAACATCTCTTTATTATGAAGTAACTTTTCATATCGAACATTTCATTATGTTAATGTAAAAAAGTGTTAGATAAAGAGAATGTGAATTCACTTTAGATGGAAAGAGATTGATAGTAGTATAACAGTTGGATGAAAATGGGAGAAACTACAATTTTGATTGACAAAGACGAGAGATCGAAAAGAAGATCGAGAGGGAAGAGAAATTAGTTAACAAAGAAGTATGCATTGCACATAAAGTGCGAATCTTATACACATTTTTTTAGGGTTATGATACTAGGATTTTTCTGTGTTCAAAAAAAGGTGAAATTACTAAAAAATATATCGGATCAAATGGACCCTTTTCGTAATCCAATCGGATCAGAGTCGGATTCAAATTATTTTTCATGGATTCGAATTAAATTATGTTTTACATATTTGAATTGGATTAGATTTACATTGAATTCAGACTATATTGTCATCCCTAATCGGCATCCTCAAATGATCATTATCTCCCCATCATCATAATTCTTAGAAATAACCCCTATCACTACTTCATCACCACCTTCTATACTTCACAATTCAAAATCATCATCACGCCATCATCTCGTCAGCACCAATCATCTGTTCAAGTCAACACCAACACAGTTCACTCAATGTCATCAGCTTCATCCTCACAATATTGGTCAAAGCATAGTTGTCATAATTTTAGTTTAGTTTGTTATCAAATATGAATTGTTTAGAATATGTTTTATGTGTTGATATTTTTAGAATGGTAATTATTTTACTTAGCATAATCTATTTGAAACCATGCTAAATTAATTACTTTCAAATAAGTTTTATGTTTATTGTCTAATCGATTTTCATTCCATAATTTGTATTTATTGTTCATGATATTTATGTTCAATTAATTAGAATGCATGCTAATTAGTTTAATATGAATTCATACGCTAGTTTAAAGGACTTTAAATACGTAAAAGTTTTAGTCCTTTAGACACAAGTATCGTTCTAATTGATCATAGATGGCTCAAACCCATCTCTTTTAGTTACAAAATCGTTATAGAATTTTGTTAAATCAATTTATACATAAATTGGTTACAAGGTGTCAAAGATGTTTTTTCTAATGCTTAATGCTCTAGTTTGATTAAATTCTTATAGGGCGCTAGGGTTATGAAAACTAGTGGGTTTATATTTATGTTAGATCTAAGTAAACTATAATATAAGGAAAAACGGGGGAGATCTATTGATGAGTGTCTTCTATAGTATAAATCATGGGAAAAACAATTTTTGTGTTGATGATAAATATTAAGTTATAAGGTGGATGTAGATTATGGTAAGTGTTTTCTTAAATTTGGTACCTTCGATGATTATTTGTTTACTTTTTAGTTGATTTATTTAGTTTGCCGATTTTAATTGTTAAATTCATGGACTTTGGTATTAAATTACGTTTACTTCAACCACAAAAATAGTATTCTTTTAGGTATGTCTTATTAATTTTAGGTTAATTATATTTTGATCTTTAATGTGGTTTAAATTTTAGATTAAGTTTCTATTCTATTTTTTCTATTATTTAGTAGTTTGTTTGAAATTTGGTTAAAAGTGGTTCCTTTGGCCTTTTCTTGTGTTTTATCCCACTCTAGGTTTAGATAGAGTCCTAATCTACTATGGTGCAAGTTTCGAGTTTTTCAAAATTATTTGATAATTTTTCAGAATTATTTTAGGAAATATATTTTTATTTTTATTGTTCTATTTTTGGAGTTTTAATTCTAGAAAATTAGGTCTTATAATATGGTTAATTTTATTATTTATTGTTTTATATATTTAAGTGTAGATTATTAGTTATTTAATTTTAGATTTCATTTTTTGTTAGCATTTTCTGCAGTTTTTTTGTATTATTTTTCTAAAAATAATTAGATATATCTCTATGAGTATAAATTTAAGTATTGATAGATTACCAGTTTAGGTTATTTTATGGGATTTTTAACATTAATTTTCTTCCTCTGATATTTTGTTTTAATTTTTAGTTTAATATTTTGAGATTATTTTGGTTTTTATTTTTCCAAAATATTTGGATCAGGTATTTACTGTTTTATTTCCAAAATTAGGCTTAGAATTTTTGAGTATTACTGAATAATTTTTAGGATTTTATTTGTTTCTTTTGATTTGTTTAAGCAATTAAATGAAAAAGCAAAATATGATATTGCAGTTTTAGCAATTAGATTCAAACTAACTTGTTCTTACATTTTCCTTGTGGTATCAATCTCTACTGGCCTATACTATAAATCTATTCATAAATCAAAGTAGTGATTTATTTTGTAGCTGTATGATAAACTTTACAAATTTTGGTGACATTGTCGAGGAAAGAAAATAAAATAGTTAGTTTTTATCTCTTTACTTTTAGTATACTTTTATTATTCTGTTTTGATTTTAGTATTTTCTTTTTGTGGTTTGTTTTAGTTTATGAGATTAAGGAATGGTCCCATGATCGAATATAAAAAAGAGTATACATTTAAGGAGTTTGAAATCAAAGTAAGTGATTCTAGATCAATAAGCTCTGAAGCGATTAAAGTTGAGATGGCTACTTTAAGTGAAGTTGTTGCGCCAAACTGGGATACAAAATGTTTGTCTATTACTTCTCCTACATTAGATCGACCACTTAAATTGAATTCTAAATTTTAAAATCTATTACCTAAATTTCATGGAGTGCTTGGTAAGGATCTTTATGGTCATATTGATGAGTTCGTTATTACATGTTTTACCATGCAACCAGACGGATCATCCAGCACCAAAATAGCTTGAGTTTCTTTTTCACTCAAGGATAAGGCCAAAGATTTGCTATATTACTTGTGTCCTGTAACACTCACTACATGGACTCTAGTTCATAAAGCTTTCGTATAATTTATTTTCCAGTGTTTAGGATTGGATCTATTAGAAAAGAAATATGTGAAATTAAATAAAGGACTGGGGAAACTTTTCATGATTTTATTAGGAACATTTTAATAAACTATGTGCCTCTGAACAATTGCTAATCCATTATTTTTATGAAGGTTAATTTCCTATTTATAGAAATATGGTAAATGTTCTTAGTGTGTGGGAATTAGTCAATAAGATTCTAGCTCAGGCTAGGGAATTGTTTATTATTATGGCACAAAGCACTCAACAATTCAGAACTAGGAAAATCCAGTTTATGAAGGTCAAGCTTAGTTTAGGTCCATCTATAGAGACCCAATTGTCTCAAATCACTGTTATGTTGCATGAACTCATCACTAGATTTTAGAAAGTAGTAGTGTGGTATTTGCTATTTAGAGGGAGATGCTACTGATGCGTGCCCTAATCTTCAAGGCGGGATGTGAATGCTATGTTTTCTATCCAAGATCAAAGGAAGTATAACCTATACTCTAACACTTATAACGAAGGATGGGGAGACCACCCTAACCTTAGGCATGGGCTTAGGAACAACCCCCTAGTTTTGACTAACCACCATGTCAACCATTTGCTCAAGACAAAACAACTTTCTTTTTAGAGTAAGTCTTAAAAAATATGGATGACCAGAAAAAGAGATTGGCACTAGTTTTCAAAACATAAAGACGACTCTCAATCAAGTCCAAGAGAGATAGACTGCTATTGATATCATAGTTAGTGACCTATATGCCCAAATATAAGCCAAGTTTCCATCTCAATCTTTCTAGAACCAAAAGGAAATGTGTGTGCCATGACACTTAGGAGTGGAAAGGAGTTAAAGGAATCTAGGAAGAGTAGAAAGGTGGAGCAAGAAATAGAGGTCAACAAGCTTGAGCATGACTAGGACCAAGATACTACCCCTAATGCTAAGGAAGTAGGTGAGAGAAAGAAGGGACCTAACAAGCCATTGCCACCTTTTCTTAGTAGAATGAGAGGGATAACCCCTAAGGTAGAAGAGACAAACCACAAAATCCTAGAAACATTTAGGAAGGTAGATATCAACATTCCTCTCCTAGATGCGATTAAGCAAGTGGTATGCTAAGTTCCTTAAAGAGCTTTGTGCAAAACGTAAATTAAAAGGAAACAAAAAGATATGTGTGGGGGAAAACATGTCCGCTGTTCTCTAAGAGAAGCTTCTCCCTAAGCATAAGGACATAGGTCTATTTTCTATCCACTATAAAATTTGGAAATATTTGCTTTGATAGAGCCTAGTATGATTTAGGAGCTTCCATTAATGTGACACCTAGGGCTGTTCATTATAAACTAACTTAGAAAAGTTAAAGAAAACTATTCTAATCATTCAAATAGCTAATAGGAGCGATGCATTCCCAAATAGAGTAGTCAAAGTTAATGAGCTTGCTTTTTATGCTGATTTTTATGTATTGGACATGGTGATCCATGCCATGACATTCTGATGTTGCTTGATAGACCATTTCTTAAAACAACTAAGGCATGAATATATGTGCATTGGGTAAAATTGACTGTGGAATTTGATGGTGAAGTTATTACATTCAATATTTTTGATGCCATGCGATTTCCTGCGGATGTGAATTGTCTTTGTCCACTTGATGTGATGGATGGATTATTTGAGAATTTTTATGAATTATCTCATGTAGATGAATTTCTAACTATGCTAACTCAAGGTTTGGGCGAATTCGTGTTTCAAAGCATGCCTGACCATATTAATAATGATGCAGTAGATAGAATATAGTCTTTATTTTAAATGGATATAATTGACAGACTTAAGAAGCCAGAAATGCTTGAAAGTTACATAGAGTTGTGACTCTCTTGCATTTCACCCCCTAAACTAGAACTGAAACCATTGTCTGAACATCTTAAATATGCTTGTTTAGGGGATGGTGAGACCTTACTGGTAATAATCTTTAATACACTTAGATGTGAACCAAAGGACAAACTTGTTAGGGTGCTTAGAGAACATAGTGAAGCATTAGGGTGGAGTTTAGCATACCTTAAAGGAATTATCCTCATATTATGTTCGCATAAAATTACATTAGAGTCAAATGAAGCGAGATCGTCAGTGAAGACTGAATCCACCTACGATGGAGTTAGTTAATGTTAAGTCTTAAATCATGCATGGTTTTAATAATCATTTTGATTATATTATATATATTACTTCGCCTAATTTACTTTATTTTATATATTTTTCAGGTTAAGCATTAATAAAATAAAGAAAAGAAGCGAAGACGTCCAAGTCTGAATTTACACGCTAAGTTATCAAGTCGATCCAAAAATAATGATTTATGAAAAAATATTACTTTGATAATGATTTATTTGGGCTAGGGTAGCAAAACTATCACTCCTAATTGAAGAGAAACTAGAAGACTTGGAAGAGAAGGAGTCTAAAGAAGAAAACCCCAGTGGCTAATACTATAAAACTCACCATGCCTAACCCCCTCTCTCACGTTTTATCTACCTCTCATATTTTCCTCCTTCACGCCATTACACACTCCTCCACCAACACCTATCATCAGCATCAGCCTACCATCTCAACAAATAAACACCTAATCCCTCAAATCTTCATAACCTCACTACCATCATCATGATCATCATCACGGCCCACCATCACCACCTACGTCTTCTTCGTCACCAACATTAGCCATTACAATGGTTCAAGTACTATTGTTCCTTTTTTTTAATTTTATTTTCTCCTCTTTTATTTTGTTAGTTTAGTTATTGTTAAACATGAATTATTTGGGTAAATTGTGGCATTTTATTTTCAATATGATTGAGTAATTTCCTCGTACTTAGTATAATCTATTTGAAACATTGCTAAATTAATTATTTTGAAACAAGTTTTATGCTTTATTGTCTAGTTGATTTTTGTTCATGATTCTATAACGATTAGTATTTATCATTTATAATATTTGCGTTAGATTAATTAGAATACATATTAATTAGTTTAATACGGATTCATATGATAGTTTAAAAGGCTTTAATACGTAAACATTATAGTCTTTTAGGCATTAGTATCACCTTAATTGATCATAGATGGCTCAAACCCATCTCTTTTAATTGCATAATCGTTATAGATCTTTGTTAAAGTAATTTGCTGGTAAATTGGTTAGAAGACATTAGATGATGCTTTTCTAATACTTACTGCTTTAGTTTGATTAAATTCTTGTGCTGGTGTTAGAGTTATCAAAACTAGTAGGGTTTATATTAGGGCTGTACTTAAATAAACTATAATATAAGGAAAAACGGGGAAGATCCGCTGGTGAGTGTCTTCTGCAATCTAACTTATGGATAAAATCGATTTGTGTGTTGATGATAAATATTAATTTGCATGGTGGATATAGATTATGCTGAGTATTTTTCATAAATTTGGTATCTTTGATAATTATTTGTTGCTTATTAGTTAATTTTTCTAGTTTGTCAATTTAATTCTTAAATTTATAAGCTTTAATATAAATTTTATTTACCCCCCAAAAAGAGAAGTCCTTTAGGAGTGTCTTGGTAATAGTATATCAGTTAGATTTTGATTTTTAGTATGGTTATAATTTTCAGATTTAATTTCTATTCTGTTTTGCCATTTATTTACCGATTTTTTAGAAATTAGGTTAAAAATAGTTCCTTTTGTGTTTTTCATGTTTTAGTCCATTTTAAGGTTTATATAGTGTCCTATTCTACCTCTATTTAATTTCAGAAGTTTTTGAAATTGTTTAATAATTTTTCAGAATTATTTCGTGAATTGGATATGTGCAGATTTTTATTTTAATAAATCTAAAAATTACGTTTTTAATTTTTATTTTATGTTTTTAGGGTTTTATTAAGTCCATAAAATTGTATCCTAAAACTTGAGCAATTGTGTTATTTATTTTCATATTTATATTAGTGCAGTTTATTCTCTCTCTAATTTCAGATTTTATTTTCTATTTTAATTTTCTACAGTTAATTTTCTGTTTTAATTTTTTTGAATTATTTTACATATAATTTGGGAGTCATAAAGTTATAAACTTGCAGAATATCAATTTGGATTACTTTTTGTAATTTTTAATATTAATTTTCTGCTTGTTATTTTATGTTTTAATTTTCAGTCTAATATTGTGTTATTATTTCTGTTTTTATTTTTCAGATTATTTAGGATAGGTATTTACTGTTTTATTTCCAAAATTAAATTTAGAATATTTAGGAGCAATATTAAGTATTTTTCCAGATTTTTACTTATTAAATTTGATTTATTTTAGTAATATAAAGAGAAGTTATAATAAATTCGACTAGTAAAATCTTTTAGAATTAAACTAGCTTATTATCATAATATTTCCTTGTGGCATCAATTCCTACTTTCCTATGCTATAAATATTATTTATAAATTAAAGTAGTGGTTTAATTTGTAGCTCTACTATAAACTCTATAAATTTTGGCACCGTTGCCGGGAAAAGGAATTAAATATTGCTAGTTTTAACCATTTTGTCTTACTATTTTTATTACTTTGTTCTTACTTATCTTATTTTAATTTTGTAGTTGCCTTTAATTTATGAAATTAAGGAGTGGTAACGAGATTGGAGAATACAAGGAGTAAACGTTGGAAGCTAAGAACAAAGAAGGTGATCCTGAACTAGTAAGTCTTAAAACTAAAGAGGTAAGAATGCCTACTCTTCAGGAACTTGCTATCCCTAATCTAGAAGCCCAACCTTTGTCCATTATTTATGCTGCATTAGATAAACCTCTAAAACCGAACTCTGGATTCATCAATCTGCTACCCAAATTTCATGGATTAGCTAGTGAGGGCCTATACCGCCGTATTAGTGAATTCCTTATCACATGCTCTGCTATGGTGCCTGAGGGTATTCCTGAAGATCAAATTTGGTTGAGAGCCTTTCCTTTTTCTTTGCTTGGTAATGCTAAAGATTGGTTATATTACATGCCTGCTGGATCATTCTCTACATGGACTGCATTGTATAAATCATTTTTAGAGAAATTTTTTCCAGCATCCCGAATTGGATCAATTAGGAAGGAAATATGTGGTATCAAACAAATGAATGGGGAAACTTTTTGTGAGTACTGGGAAAGATTCAATAAACTATGTGCTAGTCGTCCCCAACATCAAATAACTGAACAGTTGTTGATCCAATACTTTTATGAAGGGTTGCTTCCTATGGATCGTAATATGGCTGATGCTTCTAGTGGGGGGGCTCTAGTTAATAAGACTCCAGTAGAGGCAAGAGATTTATTCAATTTAATGGCCCCAAATACTCAACAGTTTGGTGCTAGGGAGTCACAAATTAAAAGGTTAATGAGATTGGCTCTAGCTCACTGTAGAGAGTCAGTTATCTCACGTCACTGTTATGTTAAACAAAATAGTTACTGAGGGAGTACAAAAAGCAGTCATATGTGAAATTTGTTGTCTAGAAGGGCATTCTACTGATGCATGTCCTACACTTTAAGAGGAGAATATTAATTCTGTCTATTCTAACCAAGGTCAAAGGAGGTATGACCCATATTCTAACACCTATAATGAATAACGAAAAGACCACTCTAACGTTAGGTATGACCCTAAAACCAACCCACCAAGTTTTGACCAAACATCTCGTTAATCTTCTAATTAGGATAGGATAAACTTCCTACTAGAACAAGTCCTTAAGAAGATGGATGATAGGTTCTAAAATGTAGAGACAACTCTCAAGCAAGTTCAAGAGAGACAGACTGCAACTGATATCATAGTTAGCAACTTGCAGGCTCAAATGCAAAATAGGTTACCATCTCAACCTTACCCTAACCCCAAGGAGAATGTTAGTGCCATAACACTTAGGAGTAGGAAAGAGCTACAAGAACCTAGAAAAAGTAGAGAAGTAGAGCCTGAGTTAGAGCTCAAAGAAGTTAAACCGGAGTTAGATAAAGATTATAATCCAACTACTAAGGAAATAGGTGAAAAGAAAAGAGAACCTTTTAAGCCAATACCACCCTTTCCTAGTAGGTTTTGGAGCCCTACTTCTAAGGTGAATGAGGCTAACCAAGAGATCTTAGAGACATTTAGGAAGGTAGAGATCAACATACCCCTCCTTAATGTCATTAAATAGGTACCGCGCTATGCTAAGTTCTTAAAAAAATTCTGTATTACTAAAAGAAAGTTAGTAGGTAATGAAAAGGTAAGTGTGGGGGAAAATGTGTCTGCAGTTTTCCAAAGGAAACTTCCCCCTAAGTGCAAAGACCCAGGTGTGTTTTCTGTTCCTTGTAAAATAGAAAACCTTTACTTCGATAAAGCTATGCTTGACTTGGGTGCTTCCATTAATGTTATGCTTAGGTCTGTTTATGACAAACTGAACTTAGGAGAGTTAAAGAAAACTGGGTACAGTGATTCAGTTAGTTGACAGGAGCAGTACTTACCTAGATGGAGTTTTAGAGGATGTCTTAGTCCAAGTGAATGAACTTGTATTTCCTGCTGATTTTTATGTGATGGACATGGGTGATGCATGTCATGATATTCCTATCTTACTTGGTAGGCGATTTTTGAAAACAACTAGGACTAAAATTAAAGTGGATGAAGGAGCATTAACCATGGGATTTGATAGTAAAGTGATTAAATTTAATATTTTTGATGCCATGAGATTTCTTGTTGATGTGAATTACATGTATGCACTTGATGTTATTGATGAGTTATCCTAAGATATTTACAACTTGTCTCATGAAGATGAATTGTTTACTATGCTTACTAAGAGTCTTGATCATGCTGAGTTTCAAAGAGTGCCCTACCAGGTTAATGATAATCTAGTTGATGTTATAGGGTCTTTATTCCACTTACAAGTGCATAATGGACCTAACAAGTTTGAATTACCCGAAAATCATGCTAAATTACTTCCCTCTAGCATTTCACCCCCTAAACTAGAATTGAAACCTTTACCTGATAATTTGAAGTGTGCTTATTTGGGGGATAATGAGACTTTGCCTGTCATCATCTCCAGTGCACTTACCTTTGACCAAGAGGGAAAACTTGTTAAGGTGTTTACAGAACATAGCAAAGCAATAAGGTGGACTTTAGTAGACCTCAAGGGACTTAGCCCTACTTTATGCTCACATAAGATCACATTAGAGAAAGATGCTAAGCCTAAGAGGGATCCTCAGAGGAGATTTAATCCATCTATGATGGAGGTAGTCCAAAAAGAAATTCTTAAGTGGTTAAATGCTAGAGTGATATACCCTACAGCTGATTCCGAGAGGGTTAGTCCTATACATGTAGTTCCTAAAAAGGGAGGGACAACCGTAGTGCAAAACAAGGAAGGTGAACTAGTACCTACTAGAGTTCAAAGTGGTTGGAGAGTATGTATTGACTATAGAAAACTAAACCAAAGCTACTAAGAAAGATCATTTCCCCTTGCCTTTTATGGATCAAATGTTAGAAAGATTGGCTGGTAGGTCACACTACTGTTTTCTAGACGGGTATTCAGGCTACATTCAAGTCCCTATAGCTCCTGAGGATTAGGAAAAGACCACCTTTTCCTGTCCTTTTGGCACTTGTGCTTTTAGACATATGCTTTTTGGTCTATGTAATGCACCTGCTACTTTTCAGAGATGCATGATGAGTATTTTTTCTGATTTTATCACCAAGATTATAGAAGTTTTCATGGATGATTTTACTATGCATGGTGATTTATATGATGAGTGCTTGCGTCATCTCACATTAGTGCTTAGGCATTGCTTTGATATTAATTTGTTGCTTAATTTTGAAAAGTATCATTTTATGGTAAAGCATGGGGTAGTACTTGGACATGTAGTGTCATCGAGGGGATTAGAGGTAGATAAGGCAAAAGTTGACATCATTCAGTCTTTACCCTACCCCAGGTGTGTCAAGGATGTGAGATCATTCTTAGGGCATGTAGGGTTCTATAGGAGGTTTATCAAAGATTTTTCTAAGATTGCTTCTCCTTTATGTACCTTGCTTGTAAAAGATGCTTCATTTGATTTTAATGATGATTGTATGAGGGCTTTTGATCAGTTGAAGTTGAAATTGACTACTTCACCTATTGTGCAACCCCTAAATTGAGTCTTACCTTTTGAGTTAATGTGTGATACCAGTGATAAAACAGTGGGGGCAGTTTTAGGTTATAGAGTTGGAAAAGTGCCTCATGTGATTTACTATACTTCTAGAACTCTTGACTCTACACAGTGTAACTACACCACTATAGAAAAGGAGATGTATGCTGTTGTTTTTGCTCTTGAAAATTTCCATCCTTATTTATTGGGTGTGAAAGTTACTGTTTACTCTGATCATTCTGCTCTTAAACATCTACTAGAAAAAGAAAGATTCAAAGCGCAGATTGATCAGATGGATGTTACTATTGCAAGAATTTCAATTGGAAATTAAAGATAAACCTAGAGCTGAGAACTTAGTTGTTGACCATCTTAGTAGACTGGGAACGGGGGAAAGTGGTGGTCCTTTTAGTGATTGTTTTTCTGATGAGACTTTATATGCTGTCAGTAGTAGATTACCTTAGTATGCTGTTATTGTGAACTACATCGTCACCACAACTTTTCCCATTGACTTGTCTAGAGCTGAAAAAGAAAAGATAAGAGCTCAGTCTAAATACCATGTTTGGGATGAGCCATACCTATGAAAATTTTGTGGTGATCAGATAATAAGGCGTTGTATTGATGATAGTGAAATTCATTCCATTCTAACCTTCTGTCATTCTTCAGAAAGTGGGGGACATTTTGGACCCAAAAGAACAGTACATAAAGTTTTTGAGTATGGATTTTATTAGCCTACTATCTCTCGTGATGCTTATGATTTTTGTAAAAGATGTGAAGCATGCCAAAAGACTGAAAATTTATCAAGAAGGAATCAAATGCCTTTATATAATGTTTATATTTGTGAAATTTTTTATGTGTGGGGTATTGATTTCAAGGGACCCTTTCCCCCTTTTTTTAGGTGCACTTACATTCTCGTACTTGTTGACTATGTGTCCAAATGGGTAGAAGCTATAACTACTAGAGCTGATGATGCTAAAACTGTGGTGAAATATATTAAATCTCTCATTCTACATAGATACAGAGTACCAAGAGCAATCATCAGTGATAGGGGGACTCATTTTTATAATAGAACTTTAGGTGCCTTGTTAGCCAAATATCATGTGACTCATAAGGTATCTACTAGTTATCACCCCCAAACAAATGGCCAAGCTGAAATCTCTAATAAAGAAATCAAGGGCATACTTAAAAAAGTAGTTAGGCCAGACAGGAAAGATTGGAGTCTTAGGCTAGATGAGGCTATTTGGGCTTATAGGACTGCATACAAGACCCCCATTGGTATGTCACCTTATAGGTTAGTCTTTGGAAAGCCATGTCATCTTCCTGTTGAGATAGAACATAAGTCATATTGGGCTGTGAAGCAATGTAATCTTGACTATGAGTTAGCAGGAAAAGAACGTAAGTTGCAGTTACAGGAATTAGAGGAGATTCGCTTGGAACCTGATGACAATTCAGTCATTTACAAAAGTAAAGCCAAAGCATTTCGTGATGCTAAACTTGTCAGAAAAGAATTTCAGGTAGGTGAGAAAGTATGTTATTTAATTCAAAACTGAAACTCTTTCTTGGTAAGTTAAATTCAAGATGGCTTGGACCCTTTGAGGTAGTAAAGACTTATCCACATGGTGATGTTGAGATTAAAAACTTATCCACTAACCAAATTTTCAAATTGAATGGACATAGGTTGAAACATTTCAGGGATGGAGACTCTATGAATTTTATTAAAGAAATCAATCTAGAGGATCCATGAGCTTCATGACGTCGAGCCGACGACTGTAAACAAAGGCGCTGGTTGGGAGGCAACCCAGTGTTTTTTAGAGAAGTACACATTTAATTTTACTTTTATTTATTTCTATCTTTTTGCATGCATTAGGGACTATGCATGAATTAAGTGTGGGGGGTGCATCCTGCATTTAGTTCCTACAATATTTATTCTTGAAAAAAAAAACAAAAGAAAAGAAAAGAAAAGAAAAAAATTTTCTTATAAATAATGCATGATATGAGTTTATGCTAGGCTTGCTTGCTTAAAAATTTTTGTTTGCTTAGCTATTTATAGTTTGTTCTTCTATGAGTGAAGACTTCTGAGCATGCTAGCTGTCATTCAGAGAAGTTTGAGTTGATCCTCATATATCTCTTTAATGAGCAACTGTCATGATTATTCATCTTATTTGATCATATATTATATCCACTTCAGAGGTAATAAAGTAACCTGGCCCATGTCCTAGACTATTGAATTAGTAGAATAACTCATTAAAATTGTGACTTTTCTTGTCTTTAAAAAAAAGTGAAAAAAGAAAAAAAAAGGGTTAGATTACGAACATGGGTAGGAATAGGTGGCTCGGCACCTTTTTCCTTTAAGTTTAGGTCTCAAGTTGAGCCTTATGTTTGGAGTAACCCATGTTGGGAGAGTCATGCCCCTTTTTGGGCCGATCAATGACTCGTGCCAAACTAACAGTCAATAAAAAAATAATAATAATGATGAGAACAAATTGTTTGCCCCAGCACCTCTATTCGGGTGAGTGTGAGACATGAAGTGTTTAATTTTTAAGACCCTATATGGGCCTCGAATATGTGCACAAGTGGAGTTTGAAAAAAAAAAAACAATGATGAAAAAAAATTGCAAGGCAAGTTAGAATCAATTTCAATGAGTTATTCTTTTTAGACCTCTTAATCGTTGCATACATGCTTAAAAGAGATGGATAGTTATTGTTTTTGTTACTTCATTAAATAGATGTTGTGAGGTTGATGAAGAAACTCTCTGATGATCGTTAGATATTTAGTAATTATTAACTTGTTGGAGGGAAAACTGATTAATTCTGAATAAAACTGTTTTTAAAGCAAGCCAATGCCTGGTGTAAATTTCATATTTATGCATGACTTTATAGGAAAGGAAGATGGTTAGTTTTTAGATCGCGTCCTAAATTTCTTTGCACGAGGACATCCAAAGTCTAAGTGTGCGGGAATTTGTTAAGTCTTAAATCAGGCATGGTTTTAATAATTATTTTGATTATATTAGATATATTATTTCGTCTAATTTACTTTATTTTATATATTTTTCAGGTTAAGCATTAATAAAATAAAGAGGAAAAGCGAAGACGTCCAAGTCGGGATTTTACACGCTAAGTTATCAAGTCGGTCTAAAAATAATAATTTGTGAAAAAATATTATTTCCATAATGATTTATTTAGGCTAGGGTTACAAAATTATTACTTCTAGTTGAAGAGAAACTAGAAGACTTGGAAGAGAAGGAGGAAGAAAACCCTAGCAGCTAATATTATAAAACTCACCACGCCTAAACCCCTCTCTCACCTTCTATCTACCACTCATATTTTCCTCCTTCGCGCCGTTACACACTCCTCCACCAACACCTATCATCAGCATTAGCCTACCATCTCCATAAATAAACGCCTAATCCCTCAAATCTTCATAACCTCACTACCATCATCACGATCATCATCATGCCCCACCATCGCCACCTACGTCTTCTTCGTCATCATCATCACAATAGTTCAAGTACTATTGTTTCTTTTTTTTAAATTTTATTTTCTCTTTTATTTTGTTAGTTTAGTTATTGTTAAACATGAATTATTTGGGTAAATTGTGGAATTTTATTTTTAATATGTGTAATTTCCTCGTACTTAGTATAATCTATTTGAAACCATGCTAAACTAATTATTTTGAAACACGTTTTATACTTTATTGTCTAGTTAATTTTTGTTCATGATTCTACAATTATTAGTATTTATCGTTTATGATATTCGCATTAGATTAACTAGAATGCATACGAATTAGTTTAATACGGATTCATATGATGGTTTAAAAGGCTTTAATGCGTAAAAGTTATAGTCTTTTAGGTATTAGTATCACCCTAATTAATCATGGACGGCTCAAACCCATATCTTTTAATCAGATAATCGTTAGAGATCTTTGTCAAATCAACTTACTGGTAAATTGGTTAAAGGCATTAGATAATGTTTTTCTAATACTTACTACTTTAGTTTGATTAAATTCTTGCACTGGTGTTAGGGTTATCAAAACTAGTAGGGTTTATATTAGGACTGGACTTAAATAAACTATAATATAAGGAAAAATGGGGAAGATCCTCTGGTGGGTGTCTTTTACAGTCTAACTCATGGATAAAATCGATTTGTGTATTGATGATAAATATTAATTTGCATGGTGGATATAGATTATGCTAAGTATTTTTCATAAATTTGGTATCTTTGATAATTATTTGTTGCTTTTTAGTTAATTTTTCTAGTTTGTCAATTTAATTCTTATATTTATAAGCTTTAGTATAAATTTCATTTACCCTCCCAAAAAAAGTAGTCTTCTAGGAGTGTCTTGGTAATATTAGATCAGTTGAATTTTGATTTTTAGCGTGGTTATAATTTTCAGATTTAATTTCTATTCTGTTTTATCATTTATTTACCGGTTTGTTAGAAATTAGGTTCCTTTTTTGTGTTTTCATGTTTTAGTCCATTTTAGGGTTTATATAGTGTCCTATTCTGCCTCTATTTAATTTAGGAATTTTTGGAAGTTATTTAATAATTTTTCAAAATTATTTCATGAATTGGATATGTGCACGTTTTTACTTTAATAAATTTGAAAATTATGTTTTTAATTTTTATTTTATGTCTTTAGGGTTTTATTAAGTCCAAAAAATTATATCCTAAAATTTGGGCAATTGTGTTATTTATTTTCATATTTATATTAGTGCAGTTTATTCTTTCTCTAATTTCAGATTTTATTTTCTGTTTCAATTTTCTATAGTTAATTTTCTGTTTTAATTTTTCTGAATTATTTTACATATAATTTTGGAGTTATATATTTATAAACTTGCAACATATTAATTTGGATTACTTTCTGTAATTTTTAATATTAATTTTTTGCTTGTTATTTTCTGTTTTAATTTTCAGTATAATATTGTGTTATTATTTCTGTTTTTATTTTTTAGATTATTTAGGATAGCTATTTACTGTTTTATTTCCAAAATTAAATTTAGAACATTTAGGAGCAATATTAAGTATTTTTCCAGATTTTTACTTATTAAATTTGATTTATTTTAGCAATATAAAGAAAAGTTATAATAAATTCGAGCAGTAAAATCATTTAGAATTAAACTAGCTTATTATCATAATCTTTCTTCATGTGATCGATCCCTACTTTTCTATGCTATAAATATTATTTATAAATCAAAGTAGTAGTTTAATTTATAACTCTACGATAAGCTCTACGGTTAAAAAAGAAACCCTAAAGTTGTTAGATGCTAGAGTGATGTACTCCCTAGATGATTCTAAATGAGTGAGTCATGTCCATGTGGCTTATAATGGGGGAGGGGGACAAAAATGGTTCAGAGCAAGGAAGGTGAGTTATTACTGACTGGAGTTCAGAGTGGCTAGGGAGTGTTCATTAACCATATGATGCTAAACAAGGCGACAAAAAAAGACCATTTTCCCTTGGCCTTCAAGGATCAAATGTTAGAAAGATTAGAAGGAGGTCACACTATTACTTTCTAGATGGATATTTAGGTCATATTCATGTTTCTATAACTCCAGAGGATCAGGAAAAGATCCCTTAGACCTGTTCTTTTGGCACCTTTGCTTTTCGAAGGATGCCATTTGACTTATATAACAATCATGCTACAATTCAGACATGCATGGTGAGTATTTTCTCTAATTTTACAATTTGCAACTCTAAGGTACCTATTGTTTATGTAAATAATTTTTAAGGGATAACTTTTTAGAATGTATTCTCAAGTACCTACTATTTTAGGTAAACTATTTGCAGGGGTCGATATTCTATGAGATAATAATTCTTATGCACTTTTTCTTTCAAATCTGACCCAAAATTTTTTGAAATTTCTGTTTTTGCTCTGGAATGAGGGTCAAAGCGCAAGTTCTAAAGTTTTTGGGAATTTTTAGAAAACTATGCTCATATCAACACTTGGACTTCCTATAATGACTTTACTAGTCCTATAATGACTATACTATTTATATCTTAAGTGATATATTTTTTATGAATAGAGGCCCATCATGCTCATCAAAATAATTACAGTAGACTATGTGGTATTCAAGTTTAGGATACTATTCATACCTGTTTTCCAATGCTGAACTATTTCTTCCATGTTAGAGGCTCCATCGATGTTTGAGATGTATCCTGTTTGGCTAATTGGGGTATGGCTGATTTCATCAAAGGATGTTATTTTCCTTAGGATGAACCCAAAGGAGATATTGATTTTATGTCCGGCTGGAACATACCTATGTCTCATAGAATGGGTATTTTTCTGGATGATTCACCAAATTCTTTAGGTTTCTGAATAGCATTGTTAACTAGATTGGATTCGATTTTATCGATGTTGAATTCTGCCGCAATCTCATTGATTTCGCTTTTAGGTACCAATTTTTCATTTTTTTTTAAAATCCTCTTAATTTCCTCTAAAGGAACAACATTTACATCTTCTAGTTTAATCAAGCTCATCTGTTGCTGTATTTCTTGTCCTAACTGGACATTATTTGTCCCTTCATTATCATTAGATAATACTTCTTGTTTGCCTACTATTTCACCAATGATGTTGTTTAATTCTTTTGAACTTTGTTATGAGTCAAAAAAATTTCGTAACTCCTTTAGATTATACTGGTTATAATCCATTCTATTTTTCTTTCTTTGCCTTTTTGAATGATTTTTCAATTGATTTTTGTCCTCTTTTTTCGTTTCTTATGTCTAGCAAAACAAATTGATTTTTGGTTTTTAGGTTTTGGAAAGGATATTTATGCTGAAATGAAATACTAATACCTAAATCCAATTATAAACAACTGCTTCTTTATATCCTTAACTTCAGTCTTACTTTTCGCTAATTTCGCCTTCAATTCTAAAACTATATCACTGATATAGTTTAATTAAGGCGCTACTAAAGTGGTTTCTTGTGGTGTTTGCACAATGTGTGAATAATTAGGAGCTGAATATGGAGATTATGATTCAAGCGTTAAACATGGTCAATTAGCTTAATCAACTATCATTAAATTAATTAAATTAATTATTTTTTGCCACATGGCTTTGATAATACATGAAAGAGGGTTTCGGATAGTACTTCTGAGAAGAATATCAAATGTACAAAATTAAAATTTTCCAAAGTAAGTTTTTAAGAATTAGGGTATACAAATATGAAAAGTTTACAGTGACAGATGAAAATAAAAACAGTAAATTATCCCGTTATTACAGTTTTCATAGAATATTGGGCCATTTAAATCTATTTTAATAACATGACCCTCTAATTATAATTTTCCACACAATACAGGGTACGTGACATTAACTTTTTGATGATTTCTTCATCAAAATTATGGAAGTTTTCACAGATAATTTTACTATGCATGTTCGCTCATTTAATGAGTGCTACATCATGCCAATTTAGTGTTTAAGTGTTGCATTGAGACTAATTTGGTGCTTAATCTTGAAAACTATCATTTCGTGGTAGGGCATGTGGCAGTACTAGATCATTTAGTGTCATCAAAAAGATTAGAGGTTGATAAGGCCAAAATAGAAATCATTCAATCTTTGCCACAACCATAGGATATCAAGGAAGTGAGGTCATTTTTACGTCGTATTAGGTTTATAGAAGCATTATTAAGAATTTTTCTAAGATTGCCTCCCCTTTATGTGCTTCACTTGTAAAAGTTGCTCTATTTGATTTTAATGAGGACTGTAGGAGAGCACTTGACAAATTAAACTTGAAATTGGTAAACACTCCTATAGTATAACCCCCTAACTGGGCCTTACCTTTTGAACTCATGTGCGATGCTAGTGATGAGGCAATACGGGCAGGCTTTGGTCAAAGAGTATAGAAGGTGCCTTATATGATAATTGTTCTTCAAGAACTTTAGACGCAGTGCAGGGTAACTACACTATTAAAGAAAAGGAAATGTATATTGTTGTTTTTGCTCTTGAAAAATTTCATCCTTATCTATTAGGTGTCAAAGTTATTTACACGGATCTTACTACTATTAAACATATGTTGAGCTAGAATTACTCAAAGCCTAGATTCATTAGATGAGTCTTATTGCTACAGAAAATTCCAACTGGAGATTAAAGATAACTCAGGAGCTAAAAATTTAGTAGTTGAGCATCTAAGTAGGCTTAAAAATGGCAAGAGTGGCAATCTGTTTAGTGATTATTTTCGTAATGAGACTTTAAATGTTGTCACTGATAGGTTGCCTTAGTATGCTGATATAATTAATTACATAGTGTCAAACTTTTCCTAAAGAGTTGTCTATAGCCCAAAAGGGAAAGATAAGAACCTAGTCTAAATATGATGTCTGCGATAAGCCATATTCATGAAATTTGGTGGAGATTTGATCATAAGATATTGTGCAGATGACAATGGATTTCACACTATTTTAACTTCTGTCACTTTCTTGAAAGTGGGGGATATTTTACACCGAAAAGAAAGCACACAAAGTTCTTGAATGTGGGTTTTATTGGCCTACTATTTTTGGAGATGCTTATAAATTTTGCTAAAGATGCGAAGCACACTAGAAAATAGATAATTTATATAGAAGAAATCAAATGCTTCTGCGTGATGTCTATGTTTGTGAGATTTTTTATGTATGAGGTGTTGATTTCCTGGGACTTTTTCCCTCTTCTTTTAATTTTACTTACATTCTTGTGCTTGTTGATTATGGATCTAAGTCAGTTAAAGCCGTGGCTAGTAGAGATGATGTGCTTAAGTAGTAGTGAAGCATGTTAAAACTGTTATCTTGTATAGATATGGAGTGCCTAAAGCAATTATTAATGATAAGGGAAGACTTTTTTGTACTAAAACCTTGGGTACCTTTTAGCTAAATATCATGTAAATTATAAGGTGTCCACTGGTTATCATCCCCAAACAAATGGCCAAACTAAAATCTCCAATAAAGAGATCAATGCCATATTAGAAAAGGTTGCCAGCCCAAATAAGAGAGATTGGACTCCTAGATTAGATCAAGCTCTCAGGGCTTATAATGCTGTATTCAAGACACCTATACATACGTCAGGTTATAGGTTAGTTTTGGTAAAGCACGTCATCTCCCTACAGAGTTAGAGTATAAATAATATTGGGCTTTGAAGCAATATACTTTAGATTATGAAGTCGTAGGAAAGGAGCGCAAGTTGGAATTGCAGGAACTGGAACAGATTCGTCTGGAAACTTATGAAAATTTAGCAATCTGCAAAGGTAAAGCCAAAGCTTTTCATGATACCAAGCTTAGTAGGAGAGAATTTTAGGTAGTGAAAGGTATTGTTATACAATTCAAATTGAGACTCTTTCCTGGAAAGTTAAATTTTAGATGGCTAGGATCTTTTAGTGTAGTAAAGACTTATCAACATGGTGTTATGAAATCTTCTTCTACTAACAAGAATTTAAAGGTAACTGGTCACAAGGTAAAGCATTCTTATGAATGAGATTATGTACGGTTAGTAGAGGAGATCTGACCAGAGGATCCATGAGGTATAGGTGTGTCGTGTCAATGATAGTAAACAAAGGCGATAGCTGGGAGGCAATCCAATATTTTAAAGAAAGTTTACATTTAATTTTCTTTATCTTCATTACTTTCATTACTTTGTATGCATTAGGGACAATGTATAAATTAAGCGTAGGGGGTGCATCCTGTATTAGTTCATGTACTTTTTATTTTTTAAAAGAAAATTAGAGTGTTTTTTTGTCCTTGTAAAGAAATGCCTGAATATGATTTTTTGTTATGCTTTGTTGCATAAAATTTATCTATTTTACTAATTTAGGTTATTCCTTTGCGAGTGGAACTTTGAGAATGCCAACTATCATTCCGAGTACTTTGAGTTGATGATCATACATCTCTTTAATGAGTAATTACTATGATGATCCATCTAATGTTACATAAAAGCAATGGAGGGAAACAAGTACCTAAACTGTTTTCCTAAACTATTGAATTAGTAGAATACTCATTTAAATTGTGACTTTTATTGTCTTGTAAAAAAAAATTGTTAGTTTACCAGCACATGTTGGTTCAAGTGGTATGACATTTTGCCCTTTAGTTTAGGCCTCAAGTTGAGCCTTATGTACGAAGTAACCCACGTTGGGAAAGTCATACCCCTTTTGGGCCAATCAGTGACTCGAACCATACTAAAGGTCAGAAAAAAAAAGAATAAATGGCAAACTCTTCCACCTTTATTCGCGTGAGTCTGAGACAGAGAGTATTTAATTTCTAAGGCCCTATGTGGGCCTTGAATATATGAGCGAATGAAGCTCAATAAAAAAAATTGATACCAAAAAAAAAACACACGGAAAGTTTAGAATTAATTTCAGCGGGTTATTTCTCCTAGTTCAATTTTTTCTATAGCCACACCGCGCCTCAAAGTTTCCTATCATAAACTTTTCAGACCTCTTGATTGGTACGCACATGCTTAAACAAGATGAATGATTTCTTTATTAAGGAGACATTGTGAAGTTGATGAAGAAACTCTTTGATTGTAGTTGGATGACTAGTATTGTTCATTTGTTAGAAGGAAAACTAATAAATTTTAAATCAAACTGTTTCCGAAGCAAGCCAATGCCTAGTGTACATTTCGTAGTTTGTTTGTGTCTTTACAAGAAACAGAGGTAGTTTTTAGGTTGATTGTTAGATTTCTTTGCATAAGGGCATCCAAAGTCTAAGTGTGGGAGAATTTGTTAGGTCATAATTCATTCATATTTTAAATAATTGTTTAGCTTATGTTATATATATTATTTTTCCTAATCTAGTTTATTGTATTTATTTTTTAGGTGAAGGATTAATAAAGTGAAGAGGAGAAGAGAAGACATTAGGAAGGGGGTTTCACTTATTAATGAACTTTTTAAGTCAATTTATCAAGTCGGTCCGTAAATAATGATTTATGAAAATTATTTATTTTCATAATGAGTTATTTGAAGACTAGAAATATGAGATTATAAGTCCTACTTGGAGAAGAGATTAGAGGACTAGGAAGAGAACAAACCTTAGAAAGCCCTTGTTAAATTATTCATGCTATAAAATCTCCTCCACGTCTCACCTTCACTTACATTCTCAGTTGCCTCTATTACCCTATTAACACCTTCCTACCCTCTTACCATCATGTAATAATCATCATCAACATCATCACCATAATCATCATTTCCTTGCTAACATAATTCATTAATGAGCCTGAGCCTGAGCCTGATTAAGATCAAGATCCTATTCCTAAAGCTCATAAAGTTGGCGAGCGTAGGAAGAAACCTTACAAGCTATCACCACCTTTTCGTAGTGCACTGAGAGGGACAACCCCTAAGGTAGAAGTAGTAAACCAAGAAATCTAAGAAACATTTAGGGAGGAAAAGACTACATTCCACTCCTAGATGTCATTAAGTAGGTGCCTCATTATTATAAATTCTTTAAAGAGCTTTGTACAAAATGTAAATTAAAAAGGAAAGAAAAGGTAAGTGTGGAGGAAAGCGTATCTGTTATTCTCTAAAAGAAGCTTCATGCTAATTGTAAGGACATGAGTGTATTCTTTATTCTTATAAAATTAGAAATATTTACTTTGATAGAGCCATACTTGATTTAAGAGCTTCTATTATGATGTATACTGATAAGTACCTAGAGTTTGCTTCATCTTGGGGTTATTTTGTTGTATTTTTTGAGAAGTTTACGAACTTTGTATCATTATCGACATTCCTATTAGCGTTTTATGCTTGGTTATGGTTCTTTTCTATGTTTTTGTGGGTTTTTGGACCTCTTTACGCCACCTTTGATCCCCAACTGAATGTGATTTGACCCCCTATGGATGCCCCCAAGCAAACATGCCCATGGAGGAAAAGAAGAGCTAGAGAATTTCGAGGTAGAGGTAACCATGGATGCATCATGGTGAAGACCACGATCCGTGGTGAGCTTTAAGCTACTTGCCTCTTCGTCTTCCTTCATCTTGTAGCTGAGGATGCTCGAATTTATGCTGAAAATGGTTTGTTTAACTGCAGAAAAGGGAGGACTAATCTCATCTTCACACTTATCCTTCTCTTATTTTCATAAAAATTGGGATACTTACTTTGTATTTTTTAGAGTAAGAGAAGAAATTGAAGAAAAGCTTTGGCTTAGAGAGGTTTAAAGACAGGGACACTATTAGAGAATCACCATTACTGCTTACCTTTTCCATCCTTTAGTATTTTCCTTGAACTCTTGCTTTAGATTATTGTTATTCTGAACATGAGTGAGTAGTTTATTTAATCTAGGGATTTATCAGCCAAAGTATTGATATTGGATTCTTAATATTCATTGCTTGTGCTTATTTTATGTTGGAATGATTGAATGCTACCTTGTAATTGGGGTGTTGTAAGTGAATTTTAGCCAAATTTGCTTGTTTATGATAGATAGTTGAGTGAAGTACCAAAAGGAGAAACTTGCTATTCGACCGACAAGATAGGACTTGATTTAGCAATACTTGAAAGAGATTTTCTTGTTAAGAGGAAACTTAGCCAATCAAAAATCTATAACTTAGACTAAAATAAGGGCATTTAAAAGAATATTAATTGGATTAGTTTGGGTAATTCAGTTAACTCTGAAAGAAAAGACTAAGCTTTAGTTCGATTGTACTCCTTTCAATCATCCAATCTAAGTGAAGTGCATCGTTTAATCCATTGATTCGGCTCTTTACTAGGTGAAACAATTCCCTAGATATTTTAATTTGATTGAATTTCCTGGTTAGTTAATAAGTGTAATTTGAACAACCTGTTGGAACTTGTTTGCTTTGCCTTTTATAATAAGTCAAAACTTAATAGATTACATTTGGTCTCTGTGGAAATGATATTAAAACTAAACTGCAACACTTAAGTGCTTGCGGTAGTACCAAGTTTTTGGCGCCGTTGACGGGGATCAATTTATGGATATTGAGTTCGCCTTTATAGATTGACTAAGCATTTTTGTGTTTTTCTTTTTCTTTGCAATTTGTTGATTTGCATTAGTAAAATCGTTTTTGGTGACCTTTGCAGGATTTCTCAACTTATAAGCGAAGTCCATTTCCTTTTGAATGCCATCTGAAAACAGAAAGGACGTTTCGCTCTAGGAGGAAGAAGTTAAAGTTAGAGGAGCAAAGAGCCAAAGCTCAAGAAGCCTCTTTAATGATGGTGGGAGGAGGAGGTGACCAAAGAAGGACGTTTGGGGATTTTGTCACCCTGAGAGTCTAAGGTACTGCCTCTAGCATTGCTCGACCAAACGTGGAAGCAAACAACTTTGAACTCAAGCCGGCTCTTATTTCCATGGTACAACAATCCCAATTTGTAGGTACCCTGTTAGAAGATCCCAACTTACACCTCTCAGTATTCTTAGAGGTGTGCGACACATTAAAGCTTAGCAGAGTTTCTACCGCTGCGATCTCATTGTGGCTATTTCCCTTTTCTGTTAGGGACAAGGCGAGAGCATGGATTCATTCTTTGCTTTCCAGATGTATCACAACATGGGATGAGCTCACCAAGGTTTTTCTTGCAAAATTCTTTCCTCGAAAAAAGATGGCAAGTCTAAGAAATCAAATCACTACCTTCACCCAAAGAGAAGACAAATCACTCTATGAAGCTTGGGAGTGGTTTAAGGACCTAGTGAGGCTATGTTCACATCATGGGCTCCAACGGTAGATGATAGTGCAAGCCTTCTAAAATGGAGTCACTCAACACGTGAAGTCTACTATAGATGTGGCGGTGTGTGGGCCTCTAATGAACAAGACAGAAGATGATGCTTACAACCTTATTGAGGAGATAATGCTCAATAACTACTAATGGTCCAATGAGAGAAGCTAACCCAAGTGGGTTGGAGGTAAGTTAGAGCTTGATGCTATTTCTATGCTATCTGCTAAAGTGGATGCCATTTCTTAAATGTTAGAAAGATTAAATGCTAATTTTATTATTTCAAGTACCCCTTACACATCACGTGAAATATGTGGGACTATTGATCATTTCACTGTGAATTGTCAAGCCGGGAGCCCATTTGCCCAAGATGCTAGTGACCAAGTCAACTATGTCAACACCTATAAACCTAGACCAACAAATGATCCATTCTCCAACACATACAATCCAGGTTGGGGGAATCACCCTAATTTCTCCTATAGGTCTAATGCGTCTCCTATGCCTCAAATGAATTTTAGACCACCCCTTAGATTTTAGAGACCACCTTACCCTCAACAAGTACCTCAAAGATCTAGTTTAGAGACCATGATAAAGAGTATGCTTTAGTGCAGCAAAAACTAGATGAGTATATTAAGTAATTAGCCTCTAAGGTTAATGTGCTTACTACTCATAATAAGATGTTAGAAGCTCAAATTTTCCAACAAGCTACCTCTTCATCTACACCCCTAGGTAGACTTCCTAGTAAGCCCGAGCCTAGTCCCTATGAGTAGGTAACTGTGTTTCATTGAAAGGGGGATTATAGGATTTTACGGATAGCTTGAGGAGGGTGGAGAGGCAAATAGAGATGTGAGTGAGGAGAAAGGTGATGACCTTAAGGCTATAGCTTTTGGAGAAGAGAATAGTCTATAGGTTCCCAAAGAGTTTCCCCCTAAGCTTGAAGATCCAGGTAGTTTCTCTATTCCTTATATGGTTGGTAATGTGAGGATTGATAGGGCCTTATGTGATCTTGGTGCAAGTGTTGGTGTGATGCTATATTTCATTTCCAAACAGCTTGGCTTAGGACAGTTGTAACTAGTGCATTCTTCGCTCCAATTAGTGGATGGTTCTGAGAAGCACTCTTTGTATATTTTGGAGGATGTTACCACTAAAGTGGGTAATTTCTATGTGCTTAATGACTTTATTATCGTAGATATGGCCGGAGAGGTGTATACCCAGATTATACTAGGAAAACCATTCTTGGCCACTTCTGGTTACAGATAAATGCAAAACGGGGGGTGCTTAACTTTTGATGTGGGGACGTGTCATGTTGCTTTTAGTTTCTTTGAAGATCGAATTGTTTCCCCCGATTTATTCGTCTCTGATGAAGTGCCCATTTCTCATGAGATTGAGATGGGTGATGTTTGGTGTTATACTAACCCTCCTATGTTTGATTGGGTTTCTACTATAGGTCCCAACCTTGGCTATGCTAAGGTGGAGTTTGCTTCCCCTACACCACCTAGCATAATCGAGGACGAACCCTCAGCTTTTAATGAAGGTTCTTTAAGTACCTATTGTAGGTTTACTTAGTTGCTTACGTCTTTGCCTTTTATAGAAGGAATTGATTTTGATTTTGGTTTTGGCATTGAGTTTGGCAGTGGCCTGTCTGATAGGGATCAATTTTGGATTGTTTTATATGCAGTAATGATGAAGAATTACCTCCGTCCTGGGTATTTGAGGTGGTGCTTTCAAGTGCAAGAGTTTAACTTCGAGGTCCATGATAAAGGAAAGTCTAGAGTTGTGGTGGAACCCATTGCTAAGCCTAGTGCCCACAGTCTTACTGATCTCGAGCCCTCATAGAAGTGAAGGTCGATCTCTCGAACCTAAAAAGAGCACTACTTAGAAGGCAACCTAAGTTTTCCTTTTACTAGTTTTTCTTTGATTGTATATAGTGCATTTCATACTTAGAAAAAAAAAGAAGAAAAAAAAGAGCAAACAAACAAATACAAAAAAATCATCAACAAACAAAGCAAAAAGATGGAGAAAGAAAGAAAAAAAGGAAAAAAAATCAGAAAATAATAAGAGAGTTTTAGAAGCTCCAGACTGTAGCTGCCATGGATCCCTAGTGGTGTCTAACTCGATCTGTGAAGCTTCTGCCAGAAATCTAAAACATTTACTAAAACAAAGCTCACCATGAAGGGTCCATGGTGGACCCCACAGTCCATAGAGAGCCCTTCCATCCGCTATCAAGGGTTTTTCGTGCTCTTTGACCCGAAATCACTCATTCATATTCAACCCCTGACTCTCTCTCTCTCGAAACCCTCTCTATCTCTCTCCACAAACTCCATAACCGTCCACCTTTACACCTTTAATTTTTCATCTTTTTTGATCAAATTTCTTCCTTTTCTTATTCTTTTCTTCACTTTCACTCCAAATCTCCTTCAAATTTCTCTTTTGTTTCCTTCTTTCTCTCACATTCTACCCATTTTCATGCCCAAACCTTGAACAACCCAACTTCGCCTTCCATTCTTCCAAATGTTCTCATTTTTTTCCCCATTAACCTTCATTTTCATAAATTTTGCATTTTTCGTAATTTTTCTTCCCATTTCTACTTAGTTCTTGTTTAGAGCATTCACACCCTTCCACACTCCATAGCCATGGTATCCAAGAAGAAAGCAAGGACCACTCAAGAGTTAGGGACATCAAGCCAAGCACCATAATGCGTACCCCGGACCTCCCAAACCCCAACTAATGTGAGAAAACGAGGTAATATTCCTAACCCCCTTGGTCTAACACATCCTAACCACACTTATCGAGACCTTACTCTTGACTTTTTATGTTGCATGTGGAGGGCACGACTGGCCCTCATTGTTAATAAGGACACATTTCCTTTTACCTCAATAGAGAATTTTCTGAGCTTAATTTACGTGCCTTTAATAGTATATTTGGTTTTCCACTGGGTCTGGACTTGCCTTATCACCATGTCTCCAAAGACTGTAATTTGAATGCTTTTTTGAACGAAATTTATGAGGATTATCGGTATGATACAAGCACCTCCAAAGGCATCGCCATTAAAGACCCTTATATTCGAGTGGCCCAAAGATTACTTGCTTATGGCCTGTTTGCAAGGGAGGATAGTTTGAATGTGCCTTGCCTATCTGAGTTATATTTCTTATATAGCATGCTCTAAGGTGACCATCTTGACCCAAGTTCTTTCTTAGTCAGTCAGTTACATGTTCTGCATAGAGGATTGTGATTGGGGACCTTATTACCCCCATTGCTAGGTGTGTTGGTATTGACCCAAGCCCCAATGATAGAGTTCTCAGCTCTGAGCAGTTGAACTTAGCCACTTTTAAACAAATAAGGTTTTGTAAGGTGGAGGGTGGGTGGGTTTGTTGGATTTATCCTAGGAACCATCTCATACCTGTCCTTAGCATTAACCGAATCGCTCTCTTGAATCGGGCCAATCTTTACTTTTTCCCGGGTGATGAAGAGTTGGCATGACCCGCACCACCTCATCCTAAAGGCTTCTAGTTCATCCCTACTGTCTTCCTTTAATTTTACTAGTTTGCATGCTACACTTCAGTCCATCCAAGAGAAACAAGCATCACTTTGAGCTTACATTCAAACTAAGCATACCAAACTCCGTTACTTTGTTCGGGAGCGGCATGATGAGCTTTATGAGATGATTGCTTCCCAAACCCGATATTTCCAAGACTTTAGGGCTTGTTTGGAGACTTAATGTGATTGCATATTTCTCGACCCCACCCTCCTTTTTCTTCCCCTCCTCCTCCTTTCTAATTTCTTCTTTTTCTTCCCCATTGATTCTTATGTCCATGCATTAAGGACAATACTTTGTCCAAGCATGGGAGAGTTGTGTGAGACTTTGTGTGTGATGTAAATGTGTGAATAGTTTGCATTTTGGGTCACACATTTAGGATTAGTTTGCATTTTTAGTCGATCATTTAGTTTTTCCCTTTATTTTAGGTTTCTTTTCCTAGTGTATGATAACTTTGAGTGAAAAATAAATGTCATAAGTATACAACTATCATCGCAATAGTACTTGAGGGTCGTCTCCACAGGGATGAGGATGAGATTAAGGTCACCAAATACAAAAATAAGTAATCTAGCATCATTCTAAACTAATTAAAATGATAAAAAACTGATTCTAAGTCATAATCAATTAGTCCCATGATTTTTCAGATTTTAGTAAAACATTAACATCAACTATGGCTAATCTTTCCTAAGCATGTCAGCTAATGGGCAAATTAAACTCATTTAACGAATACTTGAAATTCCAAGGCTTCCTTATTATGACTAACAAAATGGGTTCATGAAAGAAGATAACGAAATTAAACCAAGCCAACAATGACATTAACCAATGAATAGTGAAAGCAAATTGAAAAGGGAATGGAAGAGCTTACCTAACTCATGTTGGTATTTAGCTGACTTCATGAAATAAGCCCTCAGCACAAAATTGAAAGAGTGGAATTTCTACCATTTTAGAAAGCAGGAAAATGAGAATCAAAGCCCAAAAAACAACTGACGCCGGAAGTAAAACAAAGAAAGGATAGAAAGAGAAAGGTGAACAGGGCATCCCTACTCATGTGAGCTCAGCCCGCCGCTTCAAGCTCCATCAATGGAGTGCTTCTCTATTCCCAGAACACCAAATGAGAAAAAAACTTGTAGAATTAAGCTAAAATTTGAAGCAAAACATAGCAGTAGGGGAGGGGGAATTTCAGATTCTCTTTCTGTAGCATTCACACAGCAACAGAGCTCATATAAACTAAATTGAGAATTGCCCAAACATGGCGGAATCGCCATTAATAAAGCTTTAAATAGTACCAAAACAGGGGAGGGGTATATATCGAATTTGCTTAAACCCAAACCTAAAAGCGTTGCAATTACAACTGAAGATGGTGGAGATGATGTTGTGCTAGCTTGCGGATGAGGATGAGATGGAGTGCGCTGGTGGTGCTCGATGATAGTGTTGGTGCACCAGATCAAGGGGGGTAGAGAGAGTGTTGACGCTAAAAATGTGCTATTTCTATAGTACCTTTCTACCTAATTTATGCTTGAAATAATTTTTATTTTTAGGTTTTTATTTGATTTGATTTTGTTTTGTAGGTATTGAATAATTCAGAAAAAAACACGTAAAAAAGAGAAAGGAATGCTGAAAACTAAAGAATTTGGCTAAATAGATTCAAACCCAAACCAAACTAAAAAAAAGGAAAAATAAAACAAAAATAAAACCCCGGGCACGCGCAACGCACGTGACCCGGCCATATTCCCCCCTTATTTCTCCTTCACTTTCCTTCTCTCTCCTCATTTTTGGTCGCCTCAACCAGAGAAGCCCGAGCCCCTTTTCTGATTCCCTTTCATCTTCTTCGCTTTGCCTGCCATGCCTATCCATCTCCCCCACAACCTCGATTCCTCTCTCTTTCTTCGTTATTCACCTTCAGCCGTTACAATCTAGAGTCGGTTCGAATGACTGCGTCTTCAATGGCGTGGAAATGGACCGAAGGGCGACCATAAATTGGGAGGTTACGACAGTCGAGGGAGTATGGATTAGATTTAGGTTTTAGTAGTTTAGCTTCAGCTTTGGTTAATTGTAGCAAGATTTCCATCCTGTTCGACTGCTCATCTTTAGGTTTCAATTTCAGAAATTTTAGGTTTCAATTTTCGGTTGCTGTTTTGATTTCTTGTTGTCAGATCTGTTCTTTGCTTTGTAATTTAGCTTTGTTTCTTAATTGGGAGTATGCTTTAGTGAATTCCAGATTGTTGTTTTTTTTTTTTTTTTGGGGACTTCATTTGGTTCGAATCCTGGGTTCTTAAATTTGGTTTCGGTTCTGTTGCTCTCCTCATTTCGGTTCTGTTGCTCCCATTTCCTTGCTGCTCTGCTTCTGTTAATTCATTTCATAAGTTTGATGCAACTTGAGCTTTAATCGAATTGACATTGAGTTCAACTGAGTGGAAATTTGGGCAAATTATAAATGGTTCAATTGTTTAATTTATTCATGAGCTAGTTCCTTTTGACACTTCTTCAGTTTGGACCTAAATCTCAGGTTTGTTAAGCTGGCAGAATTGGCGGCTCTTCTCCTTTATTCATAACACTTTAGTTTGGTCCTGAATCTTATTGCTTGCTTGAGTTTAGACTAATATGATTCTGCTGTTTAGTTGGTTTTGTTTTTTCTCAGTTTGCCCTTAGTTTAGATTAAAATTTGCAACTTAATTTCACAACCCATCCCTGAGGATCGACACCCGTAAGTACTATGACGTTAAACCGTACCCTCGCGGAAATTTACAACAAGTTTTTGGCGCCGTTGCCGGGGATGGCGTTGTGAGATTAGGTTGCTTCGAGTCGTCGTTTAGTTATTCGAGTCATTTGCGTCAATTTCATTTTAGTTTTATTTTCGTTTTAGTAAGTTTCGATTGCGTTTTTATTTTGTTTTAGTGATTTCGTTTAGATTATTTGCGATTGTTGAAGTAAGTTCATGCTTTGATTCTTGTTGCTTAGATTAGTTTCATTTCAATTTTTAGACATTATTCTGGTGTGATTTTTGCAGTTCTAACCAATTTGGTTTTTGTGCAAAGGGAAAAAAAAAGAACAGAGCAACTTTCTGGTTAGTCTTTGCTTGTTTAGGGTTTTAGTTTATTTCCTGTTTTCTATATTTGTTATCCTTTAAAAAAAAAATGATGCTCATTTAGTGTTTATGCTTTGTCGTTTTAGTCTTTTTCTTTTGGTAATCTTGTTTTATTTTTGTTGGTTTATTTGTGTGCTTAACTTGCTTATTTCAGTCTCATGTTTTGTTTTAGTAATTAATTCGTGATTAGTGTCCTAGAGTCATTTTGATTTTCTTTCCCTGAAAAAAAAAATTGAAAAGCCAAAAAAATTGAAAAATTCTTAAAAAGTCCCAAAAAAAAAAGAGTTTCAGGAATGCCAGTTTTTAATTTTCCACAATTTGAGCATGAGCCTTTCTGGAGTTATCTGTCTAGGGTTAATGCTTATCGTGCTCAATTGAATCACAATTTCGAGAAATGAAAATTTTGTGAGGTCATCGTTTGGGTCTAAATTCTGAATTTCGTGGTCATGTTGAGTTTATTTATCCTGGGGGTCTACTAGGATTATTAACTAGAACTCAAGATGAGGTTTGGGATTTCTTTGAAAATTTAGCTTGGGATAATTATAAATTTGAACAAGCTAAAGCGACCATAGGATACCCAACTCATGAGTCCGATTTTCATGCTAATCCTTACCATGATGATCACTGTATAGATTCATATGACCTTTCTCATGCTTATGTGCCTCCTGTTTTGTATGATTACTACGAATCTTCTGATCATGATGCTTATTCTTGCCCTTATCGTGATTGTGTTGATGCTAAATATGCAAGTATGGAAAAGAGGTTAAATGAATTAACTGATAAAGTGATAGAGATAATGAAAGGGAGAATTACTGAATATTCTCATTGTTCTAATTGTAGTAGGGAGAATCGTGATGAGTCTGACTCTAGTTTAGGAACCCCTAAACCTGAAGTTAGCCTTTCTGATGATTTTGAGCCCTCTTATCAATCTAGGCTTAATTTACATGATGCTCTGTCTTGGCCTAGCTGAAAAAGAGAGCGACCTCCCTATGTTTCTATCCCCAGACCTTGCACCTGAGACTAGCTCACATAAGGATGTCACTGATGATGTCCTCATTTATGCCGACCCACCCACCACTTTTAATGACTCTTTTGAGTTTGAGGAGGGTCAGGAATCTTCCAGACCTAGTGAGTTAGATGTCAGCATCCCTATTAAAGTTAAGCCTCATGATCTAGATGAGTCAGAAGCTATTTCACAGGAGATATTTGTGGAGGAAATTGAACCCAATATTTTGGACTTTGATGATGATATTATTTCAGTTGAATATGAATCTTTTTCATGTGGGTTTGATGTCAATATGGGTTTGGATGTAGACCTATGTGCTGAATATGAATCTTTTTCTTTTGACCCCATCCAAGCTGACCTCTTTTTTGAATCTCTCAAGTCTAAATTTGTTGAGTCTGAGGCCATTGTCACTGAACATTTCGATTTTGACCAGACTCATACGCATATTGAACTTAAAGGACTTGTGGATTTAAGACCCCTTGACTTGCCTAGACTGTTCGTTCAGGACAATCACATTTCTAGGCCGATGACCTCAACTCTGGCTACTTTTACATATGTCTGCCTGTTTGGTGTTTGGGCCCACCAATTTGACAAGTTGAAACGGGCCCTTACTTGTGTTGCATTGACATGGTGGATGTATGCTTTCTGACTCCAACTATTGACTTTTTACTATTTCCATTTGATTGAGAGTTGATCTTTTGTGTTTGAAAAGCTTCTTCGTGCTTTGATGGGTTTTGAATAGCAGCTTATGATTTGTTATGGAATGGCTGATGCTCCATGGTCCTGATCTGCGTGAGGCTATAGCTTAGGTGTAATTCTACACCTAACCTAGTCTGATCGTTCCACTCCCTTCTCTTCCCTCTTCTTTTTCATTTTCTTTTCTTTCTTTTAGTTGTGGATATTTAGGATTCTTTTCTTTTTGTATTTAGTTATGAATATTTAGGACCGTGATTGTGATGGGTGATCAATTTTGAGGAGCAATTTGGAATTTGTTGAGTCGTGTTGGCTAAAGATCACCCTTGGTTGTATTTTGATTTTGTGATTATTTCTTAGTTGTGGATATATAGGATTTTGTGAGTTTTTGATTTTCTTTTGGTAGTAATCCGGGCGTGTGGCCCGAGGCAGCATTTTCCTTGGTCTGGCACCTTGTTTTACTTGTTTATCACTTCACAAGTATCCTTAGCTTCAGCTAAAATTTATAAATGTCGTAAAAACAGACGGAACTCTAGCAGTTTTATTCTAGGATTTATACTATAAGTCGTCGTTTAGGTTGACTTTAATAGCCTTTGGGTTTTCCTCTAAGCATCCTGGCAGTGTGACATCTCCTCGGGACGGGGGTGTTACATTGGGTGGTATTAGAGTTAGGTTTCGATCCTGGGACCTATGGTCTTGCTTTGGTGGTGCTCTTGGTTTGATTTTGGTACTTTTGGGTTGTTTTTGATTTTGTTTTAGATTTTTGTCTTAGTTTATATATGTGGTGTTGTGTAGGTTTTGTGATTGTATAGCTTATGTGTTGCTCTTTGACGCCTTAGTTCCCACAATGAGGGCATTGTGGAGTTTTGGTGTGGGGGTGAGGTGGCCCTTTGTACACATTTTCAAAAATTAAAAAAAAAATAAATTTTCATAAAATCCAAAAAGATTTTTGTTTTGGTTTTTGGGGAAGCTTCGTACTATTCTAATCAGCTTAAATCCCCTGTACTTTGATTTTTAATTTGTATATAAGCATGATGTGCTTGATAGGTCTTTGTCCTCGGTATGTCATTCTAAGCCCTAAGCCTAACCTCATTGTTCATTATTGATGTGTAATACAATCCTTATTTATACCATTATCATTATCCTAAGGTCTTAGTTTTCCATTATTGGCTCTCCCACTTGTCTTTGACACGATTACTTTGTTTTTTTTTTTTTTTTTTTTTTTTTAAACCAAAAAAAAATGAACAAAATGAAAAAAAAATGAAAAAAAAAATGAAAATGAAAATGAAGGAAAAGAAAAAGGAAATAAAATGAAATTTGAAATGATGAGTATCCCTTTGAGGCATGCGCTACTGGGCGTTATCCTTTGAGGCATGTGCTATTGGGTGTTACCCTTTAAGACAATACTGCTACTGGGAAAGCTTGATTCATATGTTTATAAGTCAATAACATAGTTTATGTCAGTCAAATGGAATTGAGTTTGATTCTGGTATGTCTAAGCCCTACGATGATAATGCACATGCACACAAGCACTGGACTGGATTCCAAGTGTTGATGTACAGTGGGGTGAAACAATAGTACTTTGATGTCATTCATAGGGCAGAGAGCCTTGACGAGTACATTTTATTTATATGCATGCCAATATCTTTGCTACATGGGTGATTTAGTTGCTTAGAATGTGTATATATCTTTCCCCAGCTTTGTACATATTAATTTTTGATAAAAAGAGTTTTTCGATTTTCTATTTTCTGTTTTCTTTTACAGATTTTGTGGATATATCTTCTGCAAACCCTCACGCGACCTTACTCGTCCACTAGGGGTAACCTAGAGGTTTAAAGGGCTTGTTGCACGTGCTAAGTGCAACCGTGATTCCTACGAAAGTGAGTTAGGATTTTCTTTTCTTTTCTAGGATTTTTACTTTATTTTACTCGAGGACAAGCAAAACTTTGGTGTGGGGGTATTTGTTGACGCTAAAAATGTGCTATTTCTACAGTACCTTTCTACCTAATTTATGCTCGAAATAATTGTTATTTTTAGGTTTTTATTTAATTTGATTTTATTTTGTAGTTATTGAATAATTCGGGAAAAAACACGTGAAAAAGAGGAAGGAATGATGAAAACTGAAGAATTTGGCTAAATGGATTCAAACCCAAACCAAACCCCAAAAAAAAGGAAAAATAAAACAAAAATAAAACCCCGGGCATGCGCAACGCACGTGACCCGGCCATATTCCCCCCCTTATTTCTCCTTCACTTTCCTTCTCTCTCCTCATTTTTGGTCGCCTGAACTAGAAAAGCCCAAGCCCCTTTTCTAATTCCCTTTCATCTTCTTCGCATCGCCTACCATGCCTGTCCATCTCCCCCACAACCTCGATTCCTCTCTCTTTCTTCATTATTCACATTCAGCCATTACAATCTGGAGCCAGTTCGAATGACTGCATCTTTAATGGCGTGGAAATGGACCGAAGGGTGACCATAAATTGGGAGGTTATGGCAGTCAAGGGGGTATGGATTAGATTTAGGTTTTAGTAGTTTAGCTTCAACTTTGATTAATTGTAGCAAGATTTCCATCTTGTTCGACTGCTCATCTTTAGGTTTCAATTTCAGAAATTTTAGGTTTTAATTTTCGGTTGCTGTTTTGATTTCCAGTTGTCAGATTTGCTCTTTGCTTTGCAATTTAGCTTTGTTTGTTAATTGGGAGTATGCTTTAGTGAATTCCGAATTGTTTTTTTTTTTTTTTTTTGGGACTTCATTTGGTTCGAATTCTGGGTTCTTAAATTTGGCTTCGGTTCTGTTGCTCTCCTTATTTCGGTTTTGTTGCTCCCATTTCCTTGTTGCTCTGCTTGTGTTAATTCATTTCATGAGTTTGATGCAACTTGAGCTTTAATCGAATTGACATTGAGTTCAATTGAGTGGAAATTTGGGCAAATTATAAATGGTTCAATTGCTGAATTTATTCATGAGCTAGTTCCTTTTGACACTTCTTCAGTTTGGACTTGAATCTCAGGTTTGTTAAGCTGGCAGAATTGGCGGCTTTTCTTCTTTATTCATAACACTTTAGTTTGGTCATGAATCTTATTGCTTGCTTGAGTTTAGACTAATCTAATTCTGCTGTTTAGTTGGTTTCGTTTTTTCTCAGTTTGCCCTTAGTTTAGATTAAAATTTGCAACTTAATTTCACAAACCATCCCTGAGGATCAACACCCGTAAGTACTACGACGTTAAACCGTACGCTTGCGAAAATTCACAACAGAGAGAGATGGGATGCAGAGGCTGAGAGAGGAGATGAAGATGGAGCTGTGAATGGGGGGCTAAAATGTCGGGTTTTTAGGTTGATGAGAGCCAAGAGAGGAGAGAAGAAATGTGAGGGATAAGGAGGTGTGAGTCACGCGCAAGGCGTGTGATGGGGAAGGCTAGGTAGATTTTAGGAATTTATTTTTGTTTTTGTCTTGCTTTTTTTTTCCTAATTTATTCAACACCTACAAAATCAAATAAAATCAAAAAAAATCTAAAAATAACAATTATTATGAGCATAAATTAAGCATAACGATATTGTATAAATAGCACATTTTAGGCGCAAACAATTAGATTTAGTTTTATTTTGATATTTTCAATTTCTTATTCCATTTTAGGTTTAGCATGCATAAAATGAAAAAAACAAAAAAAAAAAAGAAAATGAAATAACAATCTTCTGATGATGAGTCTTTAGACTAAGTAGTTTTCTTTTACTTATTTTAACCCTTTTTATTATGCCCATTTGTGAACAAAATGTTTGATTAATAGTTTTTGAAATATGCTTCATTTTTTGTTCGTCATGTTGACTGTGATTCGATTACTCAATGATTCTTTGCATGAATCTTTGGCACATGACATATAATGAGCTAGTTGAGCCCAGGTAGTTGTCCCGTGAGATTTTGAGATTAACTGGACTAATTCGTCATTTTAGTCTCATATTCTTTTTCATGTGTGGTTCTTTCTAGATTTCAAATATTTAGAACTTGCTTTGACTCTTGTTCAAGATCACATTGAGCATGCACATTCAAGCATATTGCATATTAGATATGCTTGAGCACTTTCTCTTATTGCTGACTAACCTGGGGCAATTTTGTTGATTTGAAATATATCAGTATAAGAAGTATTTTTGTGGCAAGTTGGGCAAAGATTATTTATACTGATAGTCTTTGGCTTTGAGCTCCATAAATCTCAACATATTTGCTCTCCTCTTACCTTTACCATTAGTCCCATTACAACCCTACCAAAGCCCTTATGATTGCATAGTGTGCTGTGCATTTTAGCGGTGGCGAATTGGAGAGTTTTAGAAAGCTTATGATAGATTTTATTCTTTGGAAAGAGATTTGAGAGACCCACATTATACTTTACACACATGAATGATGAGTGCTTCATTACTAAAGTGAGGGTCTACTAGTTCTTTTAGCTCTGCCAATTGTATGTGCCAATACGATTGTGTATGTTGATTTGGGTGATCGATCCAATATTTGATGTGATGGTACTTACTCTTATTTCGAAAACTTCATTCTCCTATCTGTTTTGCAATGTTT
Organism: Carnegiea gigantea; assembly: GCA_029747015.1. Lineage (NCBI taxonomy): Eukaryota > Viridiplantae > Streptophyta > Magnoliopsida > Caryophyllales > Cactaceae > Carnegiea > Carnegiea gigantea. The sequence continues at coordinate 158,622 of JAKOGI010001597.1, forward strand.
TCAATCACTTTTAGGCTAACTTCTTATGTCGATTTGGCTATTGAAATTGCTATTGTTGTTTACCTATGGAGATTGTTCATTATAGCTTTGGTTTTATAGTTGCTTGGGGACAAGCAACGATTCAAGCATGGAGAAGTTTGATGTGCTTAGAGTTTACTTCATTTTGGAATCATTTTGTTGCATTTTTAAGGAGATTTATGGACTTTATGTTATACTCTATACTTTTATTCCCCGTTTTATGCTTAGGTACGTTTTTTTTTAATGTGTTTTATAGGTTTTTGGACCTTATTGCCCCTGCTTTGACCCCAATTGAATGTGATTTGATTCCCGGCTAATGTCCCCAAGTCACCATGCCCATGGAGGAAAAGAAGAGTCATAGAATTTCGAGACAGAGGTAACCACAGACGCTTTGTGGTGAGGGCGACGGTCCGTGGTGAGCCTAAAACTGTTTGCCTCTTCGTCTTCCTTCATCTTATGGCTAAGGACGCTCCATTTTATGCTTAAAATGGGCTACAGTTGCAGAAAACGGAGGAGAACTGATCTCACCTTCACACTCATCCTTCGTATATTTTCATTAGAATTAGGATTCTTAGTTTGTATTTTTTAGAGTAAAAGGAGAACTTGAAGAAAAGTTTCAGCTTATGGAGGTTTGAAGATTAGGACACCAATGGAGAATTATCATTGATGCTAAGCTTTCTCCTCCTTTAGTATTTTTCTTGAACTCTTGTTTTAGATTTTTGTTAGTTCTAAACATAAGTGAGTAGTTTATTTAATCTAGGGATTTATTAGGCAAAGTATTGATGTTGGATTATTAATCTTCATTACTTGTGCTTATTCTATGTTGGAATGATTGAATTCTACATTGTGATTGAAGTGTTGTAAGTGAATTTGGCCAAATTTGCTTGCTTATGTTAGATAGTTGAATGAAGTACCGAAAGGAGAAACTTGCTGTTTGACCAACAAGATAGGACTTGATTTAGCAATACTTGAAAGAGGTTTGCTTGTTAAGAGAAACCTTAGCCAATCAAAAATCTAGAACATAGACTAAACAAGGGCATTCGAAAGAATCTTGATTGAATTAGTTTAGGCAATTCAGTTTACTTCGAAAGAAAAGACTGAATTTTAGTTCGATTGCACTCCTTTCAATCATCCAATCCAAGTAAAGTGCATGATTTAATCCATTGATCTAACTCTTTACTAGGTGAAACAATTTGCTAGATATTTTAATCCAATTGAATTTCTCAGTTAGTTGATTAGCGTTCGAACAACCCATTGGAGCTTGTTTGCTTAGCCTCCTATAATAGGTCAAAACTTAATAGATTACATTTGGTCTCTATGGGAACGATATTAAAACTAAACTATATCATCCGTGCACTTGCGGTAGTACAACATACCAAGCCCCAAGCCCACTCTTGGCTACACCCTCATCCACACCAAAGTCCAACCCGACTTTCCTTAGTCAAGATGGTCACCGCTCCAGCACTTCACTCAATTTTGGCTTGGCTTTTTACCATCCAAACGAAGTCCAATTTAGGGAATCTATGCTTTGTTGGGAAGCTTACAGAGTCTACTTTGGGATGATATAATAAAATTCCTAGTTAGGATACGCTTTAATTCCCTTAAGTGATAAAAACCCCAACTCATACAGTGCAGGTTTTTTTCAAGAAATTTACTGAATTTGGGTCATATTGTAATCCCACCTAACAGAGAGCAAATGAAACAAGCCCAACTTTTATTTTTGCCCTATGAGCTAAAAGTGGGCATTAGATTCAAATATTGGGAGGAATGACCCATATATGTAGAGTGTGCACAAAATTTCAGTTTTGAAGCAATCTAGAGTTTGGCCTTAATGGAATAGGGTATGACTATTATCCTTGAGATTAATTAGTATGGGGTGATTATACACTCACTAAAGAGGGCACGCTAAGTGACAGTACCCCCATTTGTGGAGTAAGTCCTTCTAAAAGATCCCTAGAAGATGGACAATGAATTCTGAAAAATATAGCTCACATTGGTTGTAATTATCTTAGCAATTTGGTTTGTTTTCCTAGGATAATTTGTAATCCTTCAGTTGATACACTTTCCTCACTATTATAACAGCTAATTTTGCCCATTTGGGGTATTTATACACCCCATTACCTCCATGTAAACTCAGCTTGAGTGGAATTATGAATAGAAAGGCATATGACTATTTTTTCTTATTAAAATCTCTAGATCTTCATCTCTTTAGATTAGAGTGATGAGTATAGTCTTTCCTTTAGAATCTTCTTTGGTGGTCAAGAGCCTTTAAGAGGGAAATTTGGTGGAAAATAGTTATTTATCATTAGTATCTTACCTTGAGCATAAACTTCACATTCTATTGATTGATTGAAATTGAATCCAAAAGAAGCATCATTTGATGTGATTATTTTCCTTGTTACTTTGACTTAGGAGCTTGAGGATTCCATTACTCATCAAATTGGTATCAGAGCTAGAGTTATTTTTGGGTGGTTATTTAATCAAAACCTTCATTGATTCAAACACCTGACTTCCTTTTCAAATTCACCCCAAAAATCCACATTTTGGCTCTTCAAAACATTCATCCATTTACCTACCTTCATCAACCCTCATGAGTCCACAAATAACCTAATTATAGTCGAAACATGGTCCCTAACCTAAAACACATCCCTAAAATTCCACAAAAACCCTTCACAAAAAGTCTGTCAAAAAATACCCAGGTAGAGATTTAGCATGGCCAACTTGTGCTACTTGGCACGATCATGCCATCTTTCCTGCATTCCCACTTTTCTTCTAGTGATTTGGCACGACCACCCTGTGCCACTAAGTATGACCGTGCCCCCTCATTTTTCATTGTTTCCTTATTCGTGCCACCTCCAGCACGTCGGTGCTTCTCCAATTTACATCCTTTTCCCCTCTTTTTACCTTACAATTACTACCATGGCCGGTCAGAGAGAAGGTTCTCACTCCAAGAGCATTCCTCTTGACCAAGCCCATGAGATAGGTAGGGCCCTTATAGAGCTTCAAGAGCAAGTAAGGAAGCACACTAAAGAGGTTGAACAAGTGAGGGGATCCGCACAACAGTACCGTTAACAACGAGGCTATGATGTTAGCCCTATTGACTTCGCATACTCTTCCTCTTATGAAGACTTTGACGATGAGAAAAGAGGACCTAGAAGAAGAAGGAATCTGAAAGATAACCTCAAAGATCTCAAAGTTGAGGCCCTGAATTTGATGGAAATTTTAACCTAGAGAACTATCTTGATTGGGTTCAAGCTCTTGAAAGGTCTTTGAACTCAAAGAATACAATGATGAAAAGTCTTTCCAGTTTGCAATTCTTAAATTGAAGGAGTATGCTTCACTATGATATGAGCACTTATAGAATAGTAGGGCTAGGGAAACTAAATCCAAAATCAAAACTTGGTCCAAGCTCAAAAAGAATATGGACAAGAGATTTCTACCCCCTTCTTATAAATAAGAACTCTATTTCAAGATCACCTTTTTTAGCCGAGAAAATATATAGGTAGCACAACATATTAGAGAGTTTAAACAACTCCAAGTGAGGGTTAGCTTAGATGAAGAACCCTAAACGTAAGACTGGGTTCATCAAGGGGGATCTCCTTGCATTGCTAACAAAGTAGATCTACAACCTTACTTATCCTTTGATGATGTGTGTCACCTAGCCATCAAAGTTGAGAAGCAACTTAAAGGCCGAAAACCCTTTCAAACCACCTCCTATATTTGCCCTCAAAGTACCCCTAAGGGTTACTCCTCCTCTAACAAAGTTAACAGTAGCCCTACACCTATCAAAGTCCTTGACAAGGGTAAAGGAATTACTAGTGAACCACAAAGAGATTGGACGATAAAAAGTGTTTCAAATGCAACGGTTATGGACACTTCCAAGAAGATTTTTCCAACCAAAGAACTCTCACATTGGAGAAGTGGAAGAAGTTCAAGCTATTAAGGAAGTAACTAGTGAGGAGGAAGCTGAGGATGAGGATCAAACTTTCATCACTCTAGATGTAGGTGAAATCTTGGTAATTCGAAGAGAACTCCATACCCAAGAGCCTCCTTGTGAGCCAAGCTAAATGGAATAATTATTCCATGCATGAAGCACTATTAGAGGTTAGGTGTGTGAGCTCATTATCAATGGAGGAAGTTGCACCAATGTAGCTTCCACAACACCTATTGATAAGCTTCTATTACCCACCAAGGCACATCCCACTCCTTATTCTCTCCAATAGCTCAAGCAAGGAAGCAAGGTAAGTGTTTCTAAGCAAGCTCTTATTGCATTTTCAGTTGGTCCATACTATGGTGAGGTACTATATCACTTGTTACTTAGTAAACCTTGTTCATTTGATAATCACATGATTTATCATAGGCATGCCAATACATATGCATTCAAATACAAGGGTTTTAATCTTACTTTGACACCACTACCTCCACTTAGCCCCTCAAATCTAAACTGGGGAAGGGAAGTGGGAAAAGCCTCTTTATGAATGGAACATAGATGAAGGGAGCCTTTAGTAAGAGCAAGCCTTTATTTGCCTTATGATAGAATCAAATACATATGAGGGAGTGAAACCCATGCGCCCCCTAGCCTAATCACTCTTGAGAAAGTTTGTGGATGTATTTCCCAATGAGTTATCGTGGGGCTCCTCCTTTGAAGGAATTTAGCACCAAATTGATTTCCTACTGGGTGCTCTTTTGCTAAGTAAGTCGGCTTATCGATGCAATCATAATGAGTCAAAAGAGCTACAAAGACAAGTCTAAGAGTTATTAGACTATGGCCACATTAGAGAGAGCTTGAGTCTTTGCTCGGTTCCCACTCTATTAGTACCTAAGAAAGATGGAACTTAGCATATGTGTGTTGACTCTAGGACCATAAATAACATTACCATCAAGTACCAATTTCCTATTCCTCGAATGGATGATATGCTTGATGAGTTACATGGTTCCAAGGTCTTTTCCAACATTGACCTTAGAAGTGGCTATCACTAGATTAGGATGAATGAAGGAGATGAATAGAAGACCCCTTCTACGACCAAGTATGGGCTATATGAGTGGCTTATGATGACTTTCGGTCTAGCTAATGCTCCTAGTACCTTCATGACGCTCATGAATGAGATCCTATGACCATTCATTGGGATGTTTGTTGTAATGTATTTTGATGATATCTTGGTGTATCATCATGATGAGGCATCTCATATGGAACACCTCTCTCAAGTGTTCCAATATTGAGGCATAAAAAGTTGTATGCTAAGCTTGGGAAGTGTAAACTATTCACACCTAAAGTTATCTTTCTTGGTTGTGTTGTGTCCGGTGAAGGAATTCAAGTTGATAAATCTAAGGTTGAGGCTATCAAGAATTGGCCTATTCCTACCTCCACCGCAGAAGTTCGAAGCTTCCATAGGTTGGGCTTTTTTTAATAACCGGTTCATCATAGATTTTAGCTCTATTATGCTCCCTTAACCAAATACATGAAGAAGGGAAGCTTTGAATGGACAAGGACCGCCCAAAGGGCCTTTGAAACAATCAAGGAAGGTTATGTTCGGCTCCTATATTAGCTCTTTCCCACTTCAACCTTGTATTTAAAGTTGAATGTGATGCTAGCGGCATTGGCATTGGGTTTCTCCTTACCTAAGCCTTATGACCTTTGGCTTACTTTAGTGAGAAGTTGAGTAACCCCAAACTCAACTACTCCATTTAGGACAAAGAGTTTTATGCCATCGTTCAGGCTCTTAGCTCTTGTATATCTTAAGCCAAAGCCTTGTGTGACACATTCGAATCACAAGGGCTTGTCTTTTATGAATGGGCAAGCTACGCTCAATTTAAGGCATGCCAAGTGGGTGGAATTTTTCTAATCATTTCCCTTCACTTGCAAGCATAGAAATGGCAAGAAAAATGTGATGGCCGATGGACTCTCAAGAAGATACACTCTCCTCTCTACTCTAGAGGTAAAATTTTTACGATTTTACACCATCCAAAAACTCTACAAGGGAGATAAAGATTTCCAAGAGATTGTTGCAAACCCTAAGGACCATAACTTCTATACCTTGCAAGAAGGATTACTCCTTAGGCACAATAAGCTCTGTGTTCCTAGGGGCTCTCTAATGGAGTCACTTGTGAGAGAGGCCCATAGTGGTGCATTAGGGGGACATTTTGGCATCAACTAAACAATTGAGATCTTGAAGAAGCACTTTTATCGACCTCGAATGGTAAGTGTTGTCAATAGAGTTATTTCCAAATGTACCACATGCCAGAAGGCCAAGAGCGCCTTCCATTAGGGGTTGTACACTCCTATTCCAACAGCAAAAGGCCCATAGGGAGAGGCTAGTGTGGATTTCATTTTGGGCTTCGCAAGTACCCGGAGAGGGCATGCCTAAATCATGATTGTGGTTGACTGATTCTCCAAAATGACCCATTTCATTCCATGTCACAATAGTGACGATGCTTCCCACATTGCTCATTTATACTTCACGGAGGTCATGAAGCTACATGGTGTGCTAAGGAGTATTGTCTCTAATAGAGACACTAAATTTCTTTCCCATTTTTGAAGTTGTTTATGGAGATTATTGGGAACCAAACTCTTATTTGGCACTAATTATCACCCCCAAACCGATAGGCAAATGGAGGTTACCAATTGGGCTCTATCTACCGTCCTTAGCAGAATTGTGAGCAAGAGGCTCAAAGAATGGGATTTGAAGCTTCCTTATATCGAGTTTGCCTATAACTGGGCTCCTACTTATATTACATCATACTCTCCCTTTGAAGCTTGCTATGGAGTTAATCTTCTTACTTCAATAGATCTTCTTCCTCTTCCCATTGAGCATAGGGTCAACTTTCTAAACCCAAGAGACAGCTAAGGAAATGAAAAAGCTCCATGAGCAAATTCGAGCTTAAATAAAGAAGATCAACGCCTCTTACAAGGCTGAGAAAAGAAACATCAAAAGCCTATGTCTTTCTACCCAGGAGATTTGGCTTGGTTGCACCTAAGAAAGGAGAGATTCCCCTATAGGAGGCAAAGCAAACTCATGGCTTGAGGAGACATCCCTTTCAAGGTGCTTGAAAGGATTAGGGACCATGCCTACATGCTGGACTTACCAGTAGACACGTACGTAAGTGCCAGTTTCAATTTCGCTGACTTAGCTCCTTACATGGAGGACAACTTTAAGGATTTGAGGGCAAATCCTTTATAAAGGAGGGAGATTGATGCATACCAAGCCCCAAGCTCACTCTTAGCTATACCCTCATCCACACCAAAGTCCAAGCTGACTTTCCTTGGTCAAGATGGTCACTGCTCTAGCATTTTACTCGATTTTAGCTTTGCTTATTGCTATACAAACAAGTCCAATTGGGTTGATCTATGATTCGTTGGGAAGCTTAGAGAGTTTACTTTGGGATCATTTAATAAAATTACAAGTTAGGATGTATTTTGATTCCCTAGAGTGATAAAAACCCCAACTTATATAGTATAGTTTTTTGTTAGAAAATTTGCTAAATTTGGGTCAAGTTAGAATCCTACCTAACGGAGCCCAAATGAGGCAAGCCTAAATTCTTCTGATTCCATAAGATGTCTATTTCATACCCATTAGCTAAAATTAGGCATTAGATACGTATATTGGAGAAATGGCCTAAATATGTGAAGTGTCCACAAAATTCTAATTTTGGGGCAATCTGGAATTTGGCCATAATTGAATGAGGTACATTTGTTATCCTTCAGATTAATTAGAATGGGGTGATTATACACTTAGTAAGGAAAGCACTCCAAGTGTTAACACCTCCATTGGTGGAGTAGAGTCTTCTAAAAAATCCCCAGAAGATGGAGAATGAATCCTAAAAAGTACAATTCACCTTAGTTGTAATTATTTTAGTAATTTGGTCTATTTTCCTAGGATAATTTGTAATCCCCCTATTGATACACTTACCCCATCATTATAACAGCTAATTCTACCCATTGTTGGAATTTATAGACCCTATTACCCCTATGTAAACTCAACTTGAGTGGAATTATGAATGGAAAGGCATATAGCTATTTTCTCTCACTAAGATCTCTACATCTTTATCTCTTTAATTAAAAGTGGTGAGTAGAGTCTTTCCTTTAGAATTCTTCTTTCGTATCTAAGAATCTTCATGGGAGGAATTTGGTGGAAAGTAATTATCTGTGATTAATGTCTTATCTTGGGCACAAACTTCACAATCTATTGATTAATTGAGATTGAATCCAAGGAAGCATCCTTTGTGTGATTATTTTTCTTGTTACTTTGATCTTAGGAGCTTGAGGATTCCATCACTCATCACATTAATGTGATGTCTAGGTACTTGTATGATAAATTGAATTGAAGGGATTTAAGCAAAACTATGTTAATCATTTAAATAATTGTTAGCAGCAATGTATACCCAGACATGTCTTAGTCCAAGTTAATAGCTTGTTTTTCCTTGCTGATTTTTGTGTATTAGGTGTGGGTGATCCATGCAATGACATTTCAATATTTCTTGGTGCATGATTTCTTTAAACTTCTTCAAATAAAATAGATGTGCATAAAAGAACATTGATTATAGAATTTGATGGTGAAGTTATTAAGTTCAATATCTTTGATGTCATTGGATTTGCTATTGATGTGAACTATCCTTATGCACTTTATGTGATTGATGAATTGTCCTAGAATATTTATGAATTGTCTCATGAATGACTTGCTAACTATGCTTACACAAGGTTTGAATTAGTTTGGGTTTCGAAGTGAGCCCTACCATGTGATAATGATGTAATAGATAACACATAGTCTTTGTTGTAATTAGATATAATTAATAAACCTAGCAAGCTAGAATTGCCTGAAAGTCACACAGAGTTACTACCCACTTGTATTTTACACCCTGAACTAGAATTGAAATCACTACCTGAAAAATAATAAGTATGCTTATTTAAGGGATGATGAGACCTTACCTATAATAATATCTAATGCACTTACATGTGAACAAGTGGATAAACTTGTTAGGGTGCTTAGGGAACATAGTGGAGCATGAGCATTTACTTTAGTGGATCTTAAACGACTTATCCCTACATTATGTTCACAAAAAATCACATTAGTATCAGATGCTAAGCCTATGAGAGACTCTCAGTGATGACTGAATCCACCTGTGATGGAGGTAGTTCAAAAAGAAGTTCTAAAGTGGTTAGATGCTAGAATGATACACCCTATAGCTGATTCTGAACGGATTAGCCCTATCCATGTGGTTCGGGGGGGCACAACAGTAGTTTAGACCAAGCAACATGAGTTAGTAACTACTAGAGTTCTGAGTGGCAAGATTATGTAGTAACTACAGAAAGCTCAACAAGGTCACAAAGAAAGGCCATTTCTCCTTGCCCTTCATGAATCAAATGTTAGAGAGATTAGCTAGAAGTTCACATTATTGCTTTTTAGATGGATATTCAGGTTATATTCAGGTCTCTAGAGTTCCTAAGGATCAAGAAAAGACCACTTTCACTTGTCCTCTTGGCACATGGACTTCTAAAAGGATGCTAGTTCGTTTGGGTAATGCTTCTGCTACATTTCTAAGTTTCATAATGAGTACCTTCTCTAGTTTTATCACAAAAATTATGGAAGTTGTCATGGATGATTTTATTATGCATGGAGATTCATTTGATGAGGCTTACATCATCTCGCTTCAGTGATTAAGCATTGCATTGAGACTAATTTGGTACATAATTTTAAAAAGTGTCATTTCATGGTGGAGCATGGGGTAGTACTAGGTCACATAGTGCCATCTAAGGATTAAGGCTCCGTTTGGTCCTTAGAAAATTTAGTGGAAGGAAAAGTTGAAGGAAAAGAAATGTGAAGGAAAAAAAAGTTGGAAGAAAATGCGTTTTTTTCTCTTGTTTGAACTGAGGAAAAAAATACAAAAATTTGGATGAGAAATTTGAATGTTGATGAACTGTTTGCATGTTGATATCATCTAAGTAATGTGAGGTTGGGGAAGATTGGAAATTTTTCTCAAACTTTCCTCACAATTTTATGAGGAAAATTTTATCACTTGTTTCTAACAATTCTTCAACCTAACTTTCCTCCATATTTTTTTCTTGTGATTTCCTCTAAACCAAACACAAGAAAAAAAGTAACTTTCCCAAATATTTTTCTTTTCACCAAATCTTCCATGGTTCAAACGGACCTAAAGGTTGATAAGGCCAAAGTAAATGTCATTTAATCTTTGCCCTATCCACAGAATGCCAAGTACGTGAGCTCATCTTTAGGTCATGTTAGGTTTTATAGAGTATTTATTAATGATTTTTCAAAAATCTCCTTTATGTGCTTTACTTGCAAAAGATGTTTTATTTGATTTTAATGAGGATTATGGGAGAGCTTTTGACTAGACACCCTAACTGGGCCCTATCTTTTGAAATTCAAATAGGAAAGATCCGTCGGTGGGTGTCTTCTATAGTCTAACTCATGGAAAAGTCAATTATGTTGATGATAGATATTAATTTGCATGATGGATATAGATTAGGCTAAGTGTTTTCTTAAATTTGGTATCTTGATAATTATTTATTTGCCTTTTATTTGATTTATTTAGCTTGTTAATTTCAATTCTTAAATTTAAAGATTTTAGTATTAAATTTCATTGAGCTTCCCCCCTAAAAAAAAAGAGTAGTATTTTAGGTGGGTCTTAGTAATTTTAGATTAATTACATTTTGATGTTTGGTGTGGTTTGATTTTAAATTAATTTTCTGTTCGGTTTTTGCTATTATTTAACGATTGGTTAGAAATCAAAGAAATGGTTCCTTTGGTTTTATTTTTTGTTTTTTTTGTGCTACTTTAGGGATTATATATAATCCTAATCTACTGCTATTTAATTTTTGAAATTTGGGAAATGATTTGATAATTTCTCATAATTATTCTATGAATTAAGTTTTATAATCTAGTGAATTTTCATTTTTGGTTTTATGTTTTTAGAGTTTGATTGAGTCTAGAAAACTAAGTTTTATAATATGGTTAATTTGATTATTTATTTTCATATTTGGTTTAGTGCATACTATTATTTATTTAATTTTAGATTTTATTTTCTATTAGTTTTCATGCAGTTATTGTATGTTTTATTTTTCCAAAATAATTTAATATATCTCTTGGGGGTGAAAATTTATGTATTCGAAGATTATTAGTTAAGTGATTCTATGTGATTTTTCACATTAATTTTCTACGTTTTATTTTCTTTAATTTTTAGCTTTATATTTTGAGATTATTTCTGTTTTTATTTTTCAAAATACGTGGATTAGGTGTTTATTGTTTTATTTCCAGAATTAGGCTCATCAAATTTTGCAGTATTGTTGAAGAAGTTTTCAGGATTTTATTTGTTTAATTTGATTTGTTTTACCAATGAAACGAAAAGGCAAAATAAATTATAGTAGAAAATTTAATTGGATTTAAACTTGCTTGTTCTTATATTTTTCCTCATCGGATCAATCTCTACTTGCTTATACTATAAATTTTATTTATAACTCCAAGTAGTGATTTAATTTTTCGCCGTGCGAGAAGCCTTACCGTGCCACCCTCTAAGGGTGCAATAAAGATGGCTGGTAGGATAAACTGGAGGTGACTTGGTGCCCTTCTCCTCTTAACTCTGGCTCTCTCTCTTCTTTGGCCTTTCCATACCAGTAGTGATAGGAACTAAAGTTGCCTTCTGAATAACTATCATGGCACTCTCTACTGACTCCTTTGGTTTCACAGAAACGGTATTGATATCACCCTTGGGATTTGAAGCATGCTGGCACAGTAGATGCCCCTAGGGTTAGGACAAACTACTTACCTATTAAGCTATATGTGCAATTGGGTGTCCCTTATGTTCTGAGTCTGAGTCTGAATAAACCTTTCCTTGAAACGATCCAAGTCTGACTTCTACTGAGGGGGCTGGGGCTGTGGACTATAGGGAGCTCGATACTGGAACCTAGGTGGGTATATAGAACTTTGGAGTTGAGGGTTAGAGTTTTGTATAAAAGATTGGCATAATTCTTCCATCTATTGTTCTAGGTGTTGGATTAGGGATTGTTGTATAGTGTTACATTGAAATTATGTAGGGCATTAGCATGTTAATGATAGAAGGCCTATTGTAGCACTTAATACATGTGCGCTGCTGCATACTACAAGTCTCATTTATAGGATATACTCCAATCAAGGAACTTGAAGAGTTGCTTAGAGTAGGAGAAACACCAACCTTTTTAGGTATGTATGCTAATGCATCCACCTTGCTAGTTAGAAGTGTCCTACCTTCGACCTCATACTTGTCACCACTCTCCTTAGGGTAGCCTACTCGTTAGAAGAATGACAATTGTCAGAAACCATCTCTTCCAGCATGGCCTTTGCTTCCTTTATCGACTTTCCGATAAGAGCACCGCTTACAGTGACATTCGTTGAAATACACACTGATAGGTTTAGTCCATTATAGAACGTCTATAGTAGGAGCTCATTGCGAACACCATAGTGGGGCCCTACCACTATAAATCCTTGAGCCTCTTGCAAGCCTCATATGGGGATTCACTATCCCCCTGAGTAACAGAGGTGATATTATCTATCAACTTCGCAATCTTCCTAGGAGGAAAGTACTTGTCGACGAAAGCCTTTGCGAGCGCATCCTAGGTGGGGAAACAATTAGCTTCTTTATGCTGCAACTAATCCTGAGCTTTATTCTTCAGGGAGAAGGGAACAAGCCTTAGCTAAATTACATCACTAGAAACCACATTGTGCTTACTTTTGCAAGAGGTTATGAATCTGTTTAGTGAGATTTTCTAAGGGTGGCCTCTAAATTGTACATTTTCTATAAATGCTATGAAAGATGGAAGTTCAAAATTATTAGCCTCAATTGTCGGTCTCACAACAGAAGAGTTAACACCAGAAGTTATCGGTATTGAATAGTCCCGAAGCACCATATTTTCTCCTCCCCCAGTCATTTTTACCTATTTCTTCCTCCTTCTCACCTATCTGCCTCACTTTCATTTAGGAGCTTCAACCTCAGGGTTAAATGAAGCAAGGTTTTAAAACATAATGGTTTGCTCTGATACCAATTGAAGCTGATGGAAGGCCCTTAATCATAATAGTGATTAAACTTCAATAACATTAATCAACATAACCTTGAGCCAATCTAGGCCTTCAACAACCAAAGGAAAAAATGAGGAAATTTTTGTGGATTTATGAATATAGTTGAAAAGGAAATAAAATGGATATGACTAAGATAAAGGCTCAAGCCATCACTTAGCCTAACAATCCATGAATTAATTATCTAAAACAAAGTGACAATAATTAATCCTAAGGATTAACTCAATCACCATCCAAATACAAAAGTACTTAAAATAAAGAGAGATTTTATCTGTGGAAGAGAAAAGCATTATGGCTTCGATTCTTTAATTCTCAAATCAAGTCTATTTCGAGTGAATACAAGGAGGCTAGTTCACAGCCACAAAATTAGTGTCCCCTTCCCCAAGTTACAAGAATAAGCTAATAGAAATTAAGCACCTAAGGGGTTAATGTGAACTATTATGATTCAAGGATCTACTCTAGCCAATCACATACAAACAATAACTTATGCACATGGAAATTAAATTTAGGAGCTTTTAGATTAGTGATGAGTTGTCCAAATGCAAAGTTAGAATGTTACTATACTTGCTTGTTGGTATCATCCATCATCCCAAATGAAGGAACTTAGGGGGAATGTTTAAAAGGGGATTTGTTGGAGATGTCCAGTAACTTCCCATAAAATCCCAACCACTTAGTCATCCATTTGATAGCGTAATTAACCTCATTGGCAAAGTTGTGCATATTGTGACCTGCACTAACCTTTGCCTATTTTTTTCCCCACAACTTGAGATATACTTGTAATCTAGAGGCATCCCATAGCCTACTAGAAAATAGACATCCGGGGGTATCCAACCATAACTAAAACACTAGTTTATTCACTTAGTAGCTTAAAATTAACCTAAAAAACCAAAAATTCGTGACAGCTTTTGCCAAAAGCTTTATTTAACATAATCCACGACTAACAAGCAAATTATGAACCTAATTAAATTGAGAAGGTAATTTGAGCTCTTGCTCTGTATCAGATTCTGATTCCTCTCGCTTCTCGTGTGCATAAAATGCAATCACTACACCCAATGTAAGCAATGTTAAGCAAGAATTAAGAAGAACTAAAAATTGCAAAGAAAAATAAAAGCCTAGTCCAGAGTATTCTATTCAGTTTTGATATGGCCAAAAAAAAGTTACCCAATAATGGCACCAAAAAGAAACTTGTTATATTTAAAATCGCGAACACACAGTGTTGCTGTTCCTAGCAACCAACAAATATAGGTCGATCTTGAAGTCACTTTTAATTTCCAAAACTAATTAAAGTACTCAATCTAGGTAAATCAAGTTGGGAGATTTTAGTGATCAACTAAAAAAAAAAAATGATAACCACTAGGAATACAAATGAGGAATCAGAAGATTAAAACACCAAGGTTGGAATTAACAACATAATTATGCTAGCACACAAATTACTATCCCATCAAATGTGCCTAAGCATGTAGCATGAATAGGCACGTCATCAATTAAGCTTATCGATGGCATATTTGAAGCGTCAAAGACTAACCCTAAAACTATAGTTGATGTACCTAGCCTTACCCTTACATAATCTTATAAACACATATACACACAAAGAAATTTAAATAAAAGAGATAAAGTTAGGAAATTAAGTCACTTTAGCAAATGATACCTAAATACCACACCTACCAAACACTTGGGCAATCACCTTAGATCCTCCAGGATGTAGAAACCCCACCTAGATGAGCTAAACTAACCTAGTGTATCACCACTTGAGCTGCCAACTCAAGATACAACCATTAAAAGTTTAAGTGAAAACTGAGTTCAAGCTTAGGTTCTTTGATTCAAAAGTGATGATTGGCCTTCTTATATAAGAGAGAGAGAGAGAGAGAGAGAGAGAGAGAGAGAGAGAGAGAGAGAGAGAGATTTTATATGGCCTTATCTCTAATGGATATGTGGGCATTAGTCCCAAAGCAAGCTGTCAACATAACCTTAACATAAGTAACTTGCTAGGCTAATTAATGAAGAGAGAAAGAGTCCAAACCAATATCAAGTGAGGCATGACACCTCTACTAATGAACTTCAAGTGATAGAGGTTTCAAGCCTTTAATCCATCTCCTTAACATGGCCTTGGCTAGTGAATTATACTGGACTAGTTAGGAGGTTGTTTCCTTCACTTTCTAAAAGGATAAAATCAAATCAAGGGGATGCTTGCTGGCTAATTTTGCATGTGCATTTTGTAAATATTTAGGCATATTTGCAGCCCTCAAATCATATAGACAAGGCTTGGCAAAGGGCCTTGAAAGTTCCTTCCATAATTAGATGGTGCAAGATTATAGTCCAGGTTATGTTGTTGAGATCTTCAATCTGTTTAACTAACCTATTGAGCCTATAAAATGCTGTAACTTGCATTATTCGATCATAAACATGTCAATATAAAAGGAAGAGGTATTAACATATGTCTGCTCAACATGATCATCCCTATTCTTGCTCACAAGCACTGGCCAAAATATAGATGAACGGGGAGTGAAACTAACCATACATTGTAAGCTAGTCTTAATGAATGCCAAGGATTCTTTAACTCTTTATGGACTTGGCTCCCCTTATACCCACGAAGCTCATTAGTGCCTTGATCTCCATCAGCTCCCCTTCTTGAGAAGAGTTTTCCCTCAAGTTGGATAGTTCTTTATTTTCAGCATAGTATAGGTTAAGATGAATGTGACTAAGACACCATGCTCTCCTAACAGTTCTATCTTGCAGGCATTAGGGCTAGTCTCCTCTAAGACCTCAAATAGACCACCTTATCATGTGATGAGCTTGGATTTCCTTTTGGTTGGAGATCTCTCTTTTCTGAGGGAGATCCAGACTAGGTCTCCAGGTGTAAAGTGAGCATCTTTTCTATGCATATTAGCTTGAACCCTTGCTTGCTCATTAGTTTTCTCAATCTTTTATCTAATATTGGCACGAAGACGGTTGATCTCTTTAGCTCTTTTTTAATCCTTCCAGCTAAACTTGGTAGGAGTAGGTATTGGCACCATGTCTAGAGAGGTGAGCGGGATGTGACCATACACAACGTAAAATGGTGACAACATTATAGCCTTGCTTGGTAACCTATTTTATGCAAACTTAACATGGGGGAGTAAATCATCCCATCCTTTGGCATTCTTTTTCATAAGTGCCCTAAGCAAGGTATCTAGGGTCCTATTTGTCACATGATCTAGCCGTCTGTTTGAGGGTGATATGTGCTAAATTGGAGCAAAGTTCCCATCTTTCTCTGTAGGGTGAGCCAAAAGTGGCTCAGAAACTTAGTATCCCTATTAGAGCCCATGCTCTTAGGTATTCTATATAGCTTCACCAGTTACCCTAAAATACAAGTTAGCTACATTTGATGCCTTATAGGTATTATAACATGGAATAAATAAGCCATTTTTTAAAATCTGTAAACCACCACTATTATAGAGTCTTTGCTCCTTTGTTTCTCCAGTAATTCTATGATGAAATACAGACTAACATCTTCTCAAGGGCCTAAAGGAATAGGCAATAGAGAGTACATGTCCTGGGGTAACGCATGACTCTTGGCCATATGGTAGGTAGAACACCTCTTTACAAAATGATCAACATCCTTGACCATCTTAGGCTAGTAGTAGTGTTCCTTCAACATGCAACAAGTGTTGTCAGCTCTAAAGTGTCTAGGTAGAGGTCCTACATGAACTTCCTTGATAAGTAGCTCCTTTAAACCACTTCTAGGAATACACAGTCTAGTCCCTTTTAATAGAAAGGCCTAGTCAATATGAAATGTTTCTTGAGGGTGCTGAGAACACTTCTCAAATAGCTGTTGGAAGTCTTCATTTACCTTGTATTATTCCTTGATAAGCTCAAACCCTTAGATCTTAGAATCAAGAGTGGAAAGGTGTAAATATCTCCTAGAAGGAGTATATGCCCCTTTTCTAAGATTCCCTGACTTGTTCTTGATTATGAAGTGAAATACTTACAAGTACTTAACCCATTTAGCTTGTCTAGGGTTGAGCTTATGCTAGCCTTGAATAAACTTGAGGGTTTCATGATTAGAATACAAAATGAACTCCTTATCAATTAGGTAGTGCATCCAGTCCTCTAATGCATAAAACTCATTGTTATAGATAGAGAATTTTTTGTTCTCATCACTCAGCTTCTCACTGAAATAGGTAATAGAACTCCCCTTTTAAATCAATATAACTCCAATAACTACCCCTCAGGCATCACACTCTACTCAAACACCTTAGAAAAGTTAGGTAGAACTAGGATAGGGGCATTGGTGAGCTTTTCCTTAATAGTAAAAAAGGCCTTCTTAGCTTAATTAGTCCACTCAAACTTCTTGCTTTTGAGAACCTCAGTCACAAGGGCTATGAGGGGACAACAATTTCTCACAATCTCCTATAGAAAGAAGCCAGGCTATGGAAGCTCCTAACTTACTGAATTAAGATTAGAATAGGTTACTCTCAAATAGCCTTAACCTTACTATCATGAGCTTGGATGGCCTATGAAGAAACAACATACCCAAGAAACATAGCATGTGAAGTAAAAAGTGGTACTTCTCTAAGTTGCCGTACAACTTCTCTTAGGACGAATTTATGGTATTTGAAGCAAATGATAGGCATGATCTTCTTCATTCTGATAATAAATTAGAATATCATCAAAGTATACTACCACAAACTTCTCGATTAATGGCTGAAGCACTTGATTCATCAATCTTATGAAAGCATTGCATGCATTAGCCAAGCCGAATGGCATGATCAACCATTCACACAACCCTCCCTTGGCTTTGAAGGCTGTTTCCCACTCATTTCTTTCATAGATTCTGATTTGATGGTATCCACTCCTCAAGTCAATCTTTGAAAAGATTGGTACCCCATATAGCTCATTAAGTAAGTCCTATAACTTGGGAATTAGATATCTATACTTGATTGTGATCTTGTTTATTGCCCTCTTGTCTACACACATTCTCATAGTCTCATCTTTCTCGGGTACTATCAAAGCTGGGACAGCACAAAGGCTTAAACACTCTATAATCATTCCCCTAGCCAGTAAGTCATCTACCTACCTCTGAATCTTACTAGTTTCTTAGGTATTCATTCGTATGTTGGCTTGCTTAGAAGGACAGATCGTAGGATAGGAACAATCTTATGCTAGATAAACTTCTTCGGTGGCAAGCCAAGGGGAATCTCAGTGGAGAAAACTATTTTGAACTCAGACAACAAGGGTTATGATAAAGGGTGGATTATTAGTGGGCTAGTCTTAAGTTCATGGTTTAGGAGAATTATCTAACTGAGGGTGTCTTTAGCTATGTAGATCGAGAAGGTTTAAGGGAAGCAAGGGTGATCCTTTTGTAGCCTTTGGTGAAAAAGTAGGAGTTCAACCTACAATCATGCCTGAGTCCCCTATCAAAGAGGCGTGGTGTGCCAAGAAGCACATGGCAGGCATCAATGGGTACAACATCACACCGTATCTCATCTCTGTAGGCCTTGCCAATAGTAAATGAAATTAGACATTTAGAAGAGATTTGGATACCTTTGCCTTGGTTCAACCACTAAATGGTGTAAGGTGATGAGTGAGGGATGGTGGGAGCTTGAGTTTATCCACCAGAGTCTTGAAGCCACATTTGTACATATGTCTCCATATATTATTCATAAACAAACCTTCCCTTCTGTGGTGCATCTTGTGTGGCAAATAGTATCCCTTTGTGCTTGATTCTCTGGTGCAGCTAGGCCATGTATAGTCCTCCTTACTACCTATATTTCTCCATCACCAAGACCCTCCTTATACTCCTCATTTCTTCATTTAGAAATAACTTCTTGCTTCTTCCTCCTCTCTTTCCTCCATATCTTCATAGCCGCTTGGTACTCAGCTAGGGTCACTACCCTTTTATTTGGACACTTAGAAGCAATGTCTCCTAACCCTTGATACCTAGAGCACCTCCAGTATTAGTGAGCTTAGGGACTATTTTTATGGGGATCTTAGGGGTAGTAGGTGAATTACCCCTATTTTGAGGTGAATAGCTGGGTTTTGGTGGGTTTGTTGGGGGTTTCTGGAAGGAGGAAGTCCGGTTTGGTGGCCTTTGAATCTTCCCTTTACCCTTGACTCTCCTCTGTAGCTCTAGTAGGGGACATAATTAAGTTCATCTTGGGTGCTATAATGGAGCGACTCCACTATATAAGCTATCTTTTCATCTAGGCTGCCAAGTACTTGAATAAAGTTTGAGTCTCATTTTCTATGAGATCACACTTAAACAACAACTTCTCAAATTCCCTTCCATACTCTTCCATACTCTTAGAGGCTTGCTTCATGTCGTGAAGCCTTAGATAAATATCTTGGAGGTAGTAATATGGTAGAAATTAAGCACTGAGTTTTTCCCTCAATTTCTCTCAAAGATTTTATATTCCCTTTTCTCTTCTTAACTCTCTTGGAAATTACATTAGACCACCAGATAGATGTATATTTGCTCTGCTTCAAGGCAGCTAACTTGAGTTCTTCTTATCTGGTACTTGTTTGTATTTAAAGACTCTCTTCACTATTTGGAGCTAATATAAGAATAAGTTAGGGTCTTAAAACTTAGGGTATCACCTCTGAAATCATCTATTCCCCCTTCATCTCTTCTGTGACGCCTTCTTTCCTTACTTTTAGAAGAAGCATCACTGGAGGTACCAAAGAGGTAATCTTTTTCTTCCCTTTTTGATGGCTCCGAACTAGAGTTGTCTTGTATGTTGTTACTGCTAGTCCTTCTTCAGGTTTTATCCCTCTCTCTTATGCACTTTCCTAACTTTTCTCAAAGGTATTTAACTCTACCCTCAAGTTCAGCCTTCTCGTTGATAGCTTCCTTAACAACCTAAACTAAAGTGAGGCTAGATGGCATGTTAGCAAGATTCTTTATGGATTAGGACTGTGTCTAGGGATACAGGGTTGTGAATGGGTTTCAAAAGGGCCTAGGAGAGTAGGTAAGGCTCTAATACCACTTGATTTACCTAGCCTTGCTCTTACACAAGCTCAGAAACACACCTACACACAACGGCACTAAAAATGAATAGATAGAGTAAGGAATCAAGTGACTTTACCAAATTGTACGGAAAAAAACCACACTTCTTAAGCACTTGAGCAATCACCTTAGATCATCTAGGATATATAAACATCACTTATATGAGCTAAACTGAGCTACTGTTTCACCACTTTAAATATCAAGTCAAGATATAACAACTAGGAGTCTATGAGAAAATTGAGTTCAAGCTTTGGTTCATTGATCAAAAGTCAAATCTGCCTTCTTACATAAGATGAGAGATTATATATGGCCTTCTCTCTAATAGATGCATAGGCATAAGTCACAAAGCAAGCTATCAAAGTAGTCTTACATCAGCAGCTTGCTAGGCTAATTAATAATGAGAGAAAGAGTTCATAACAAGACCAAGTGAGCAAATGACACCTTTACTGACATTTACATCAAGTAATTGAGGTTTCAACCCCTTAATTAATCTCTCTAATATAAATTTAAAAAGAAAAATACAAGTTACAAGCCCATATCTCCTCAAAATAGTCTAATTAGGTGGATTGTGCTAGACTAGTCCACAGGTTGTTTTCTTCATTTTTTGGCAGGTTAAAATCAACTCAAGGTGGAGCTTGCTGGCCAACATTGAACATGTACTTGATAGATATTTAAGCATATTTTGATCCCTCAAATCATGCTTGTAAAGCTTGAATAGGCCTTGAAGGTTCCCTTTAAAGTTGGGTTGTCTTGGATTACAGTCTAGGTTACATTACTAGGATCTTAGACTTGTTTAACTTCCCCATTGAGCTCTTAAAATTTTCAAATTGCTTTATTAGATCATCATCATGCTAAAATAAAGGGAGGATGGATTAGTAGGTATCCCTCTTAATGTGATCATGCCTGATCATGCTTACAAATAGTGGATAGAAATTGTGTGAATTGGGAGTTAATCTAACTGTGTGCTGCAACCTAGTTTTGATCAATGCATTGACTTTGTTGACTTCCTTTGGACATAGACTCACCTTATCATCGACCCTAAGATCATTGGTGCCTTGATCTCTATCAATTGTAATAGCCCAACCCTAAATTATGTTTATTTATTTTATTACCTCATGTTCATGATTTTTCTCATATTTATTTATCGCATTTACTCATCTTGGTAGGAAAGAATTTATTTGGGCCCTCACTTGGCAATCCAAATTTTATTTGTTTATTTAATTTATTAACGTAAAACTTTAGAGGAATTGATAGTAGGCCCTAACAAGTTTAATTTAAATAATTTATTTTATTTTTCGTAACATTACAAAAATTTAATTTTGAGTTTCGCAAAAACGTTATCGTTACGAAGCGTTTTATTTTTGAACCCGACTTATTTTGATCGATTTGAAGCCTAACAAGTTTGTTTATTAACCTAACTAATTACCATGATTAAACTTAACCATGGTTAGCCCAAAAAGTCACTTTTCTAGTTAAAAACTCAGCCAAGTGTTTGGATTAGTCAAAAAAACACAACTCAACGCAAAAACCCATTTTCTCTCTCCTTTCTCTCTCCTATATGCCAGCCAGCCCCAACAACTATTTGGGTGTTTCCTGGCCAGTTTTTTGGCCAGCCCTAGTGGCCTCCGACCCCCCTCAACAACCTAGTACCACTAGCCACCATCCTCTATCATCAAAACCACTAAACATCACCTCTATCTCTACTTATGTTCAAGCAAAGTGAGTAATCTTGAACTTAATCTTGTTGGTTTTGCTTTTTACTTTAGTTTTAATTCTTGTTTTGACGTTTGTGATCTTTGGTCATGATGTTTTGATAAGAAATAAGAGTTATTGGGTTGGATCATGCTAGGGTTAGGGTTAATCCTTAATCATGCAAGCTTAATGATAAAGTGTTGGATTTTGCATGTTTTATCTTTGCTTTGGTCATCTTCTAACCTATTGGTGTTTATGATGATGTTTTTCTTGATTTGAAATGAGTTGGAGTGAGTCCAAGTTAGCCATAAACTAGCGTTTTGGCAAGTAATGTATGGTTTAGATTAAACCAGCATTAAGCTTGGTTTATGTGTGCATTTCATTGACCAATGATCTTTATTGGATATGATTATGAAGTGAAATTGAGTGTCGTCATTTTGTATGATGTTGGGATGGATCAAACCTTGTTTATATGCTTTTAAGAAATGATTTAAGTTAAGGATTTGTGTGAAAAGAGGGGGAAAAGCTAAAACAGTGGGGGGCTGGAAATTTCAGGGAAATAGGACAGGAATTCGGGATTAAACTGGTAATGATCGGCCCATTGGAAAATTATGATTTTTGGTGGGTAGATAGTTCAGTATGTTAGCTTTAAATGTCTTTTGAATTGCTTTAATCCGAGGTATGTAGAAAACATTATGGTCATTTTACCAAAACTGTGCAGAATGGATCAAAAGTAGCATATTTGTGTTCTAGCCTGCTGTTGGGAATCCTATTATGGGAATCAAGCTTGTTGTGCTAAATGAAATTTTTTGGGACTCTCTAAGCTTTCTGTATTGGGGTTTTAAGTCTCAATCAGAGGTCAGATGACTAAGTTACGAGTCATTCTTTGTAAGCCCCTATTATGCTCTTACTTTTCTTTTACTAAATTATTAGCTATGAAATAAATATTTTGCTAACCGTATGTTCCTACAACGATAATTTTGTACAGAATCAGGGTCTAATCTATCGTTTCCTTCCCTTTTGGGCAGAATCCTATTTTAGTGAATTTCATTAAAAGTACCAGGTACGTTCATTGGCTGTAACTTTAGAAATCAGCAAGTATTTATCAAAATTATAATGTTTTGATAAGTTTATCAATAAATCAATTTAATTAGTGATTTACTACATAATTAGTGACCCCATTAGTTATCTGTTATAGGGCATTGCCCTTCAGTTACCCACGCGGCTTCAGGCCAGGTCCCCCGATCGGCTTGGCAGGTGTACACCTATCTTCAGATTGTAACAGTTACTAGGGGTTCACTATCAGATAATAATTGACAATGTAGTTTAATATTTATCTCATTCCCTATTTTTAATTAAAATGAATTACGATGCGGGCCCAATCAGCTTTTCATTGATCATTTAACAATACAGAAATGCATGTACTGAATTTCGGCTTACAGTTCGAAGTATTTTTCATATTTTATTTTAGAAAAATATTCAGTGAATCGCCCTCAGGCGGGCAGGACGACTGAAGGTGACAAATGAGCAAGAAAGTCCAAACAAAAGGAATAGTGATATGTTAGTGCTGAGATGTTTTGAGCACTGCATATGAAACGTTTGATATTAAAGTTATATACTCTACAAGAGTTGCGATATTTTGATGTAAACCCTGGAATAGTTAAATGGTTTGATGATAGAACTGTTTATATATGGTTTGATGGGTTGTAATTATGTGAATGCCTTTTTATGAAAACATTGATTAGCATTGCTAGAATTTATCATTTACAAGCAAAGCTTGTCCTTTTGGACGGCAGTAACGCCCTGATTATTTGGGATATTACTTCTAATTGGTGAAACTAACAAAGAGAACGCAAACAGTGAACTATGTACATTTAGAGGCGTTACATCAATGGTCACCTACTTTTATTGGATTAAACGTCAAAGGATTATAAGATCTACAATCTCAAAACCTAATTAGGAACTCAACTATTTTCATATCAAAATCCTAACTGTCTACAATGTCACATTGAGCAAAAGTTTTATAATTCAACGCTCCCCAATCCGAGTAGAAATAAATGAATGCTCTTTCAAGCAATTTGTGGAGCACATGGTGAGCAAAGTAAAATTCAACAACATAGCATGAAATAAGTAAGATTTAGGGCTAATTAATGATTCAACAATATATAATTGTGTTAATCCTAACCCAAATTGGGACATTGACCCACTACACATGATGAAAATATAATAATTTGAAAACACCATACCAACAAGAACTAATGCAATCAACATGTGCTAGAATGTACTTAGAACCCCAATCTAAAGCTTTGAGAAACATGAACCCCCAAATAAAAACACCAGGCTCCTTTTAAAAATGAAAGTAGCACCCAAATTAAGAAGTTGCATAGCCAGCATGACCGTCCCAAATAGCACGGGGTGCCATGTTACATATTTTTTCTAAATTATGGCATGCGTGACACAGGCCTACTAAATGCCATAGCAACCTATGTCACTACCTAGAATTAACCCTAAAGTTCTGTAAAAAATTTACACCGTTGTGCAATTTTGCATGACACCTACTGTCATTCCTTTCAACTTTGCTTACGGGCAAGGGTATGTAGTCTAGAACGTTAGCCTCTGTTGTTCTTCTTTCCCTTACTCACCACTTCAATTCCATCTTCCTCTCCTTCAATATAGCCCTCAAACCTTGACAATAAGGGTAAATCATCTGTAGAGCAAGAGATTCGAACCAAATTCAATAGTTTTGAAAGAAAACTACCAAATTCTCTAAATTAAATGTGAGAAGTAGGGATACAAAGGGGATTTGGGTATGGAAAAATGTGCAAATCATAGGTTTAACACCATTGGATTGGGATTACGCCATCAAAGAAAAACTTTTGTTTTCTAATTTTTGTAGAAGAGTGAACTGTAGAGAAGTGTTTGGTCTTGGAAATAATGTTTATCCTAACTTTGTTAAGCTACCTTCTGCTAATATAAGGAAACAAGGACCAATATAGATTTTATTCTATCAAAAATAACCTTGGATTATATCATTAATCTCAAGTTTGACCCTACCAACATTTGCCATCAACCCCTGAATGGCTATGCAACTATTCCTGATTTGAGGTCTCCACTAACAACAAAATGCAAGCATCCTATAAAAGGCTATTCTCTGAATCCAAACTCCTCCACTACATTCTAGGGAGGACTATCTACCCAAGGGGAAATACTAATGAATTACTGTCTGCTAGGGCCCTTAGAATGGTTTGACACATCATGTATAACCATGATGAGACCTTTTTTAAGATTATTCTAGAGCACATGGACAAAGTCATAGAGTCTTCTCGTAATGCCCCTCTTCTAAATGTGAATTTTCTTACAAAAGTGTTTGTGCACTTTTGTAACACCCTAATTATGGCATAAAGGATTTGAAGAGATTACCTATATCACAAAAAGTGCACTTTTTTTTAGGAAGCGAACTCTTAAGAACTTTACAATTAAACATGCTTGCTATGGAGAAATCTTAGGATGGATAACTTCAGAGGAAGTTTCCTAGGTAATGTGTGATTGAGGGCGAAGCACACCAAAAAGACTTGTGGTGATTTCTGAGGTCAATCGATGATTCTTGAAGCCATTCTTGGTAAATGTTTATGACCCAAGGAGAGGTCAGGGCTTCACAGATACTAGGTATGGACCGTCGGTCAAGAGAACGTGTAAGCCAGTTGGTTACTGAGCCTTAATGAAGGCATTGTGCTCTTCAAGTAGAGGTGTAACACCCCAAGTGTCGCCGAAAGGATTTAAAGTGAATATCTATATCACCAAACGTGAACCTTCCTTTATGGGAAGCCTACCCTTAAGAACTCCACAATTAACCGTGCTTGCTATCGAGAAATATTAACATAGATGACCTGCTAAGAAGTTTCCTAGTAGTGTGTGAGTGAGGATGAAGCATGCTGAGAGGCTTGTAGTAATTTGTTAGGCCGATCGGCAATCTTTGAAACCATTCCTATTAATTGTCCCTAATCAGGGAGGCTTTGAAGCATTATAGCTTCAAGGTTCCCCTTGAAGATGAGGAATTCATTAAGATGGTTGATTTTGTGATTAATAATGAAAAGCTAGAATCCTTGAAATTTAGTGCACCTTCTTCTAGGTAATGGTTGTATAAAGATAGGTATTTTGAGAAAAGCACCTCCTCAAGCCTACCAAATCTAGACCTGACCAAGACTCACCCAACTGCTACTTAACACACTGGGTTTTGAAATTTCTAGACTGGCCTCCATTGGTGATATATTTGAAATGTGCATGTTAGAGCAATAGGTCTGTTAAAATGGGTGGATATGTTAGGTGGAAGCACTGATTTTTCTGAATAAGGGACTTTAAGTGGTAGCTTGTGAGCAAATTCGGAATATAGTTGAAGTAACCCTAAAGACATACACTAAACTAATCTTTAGGTATCTTCAAAAGCAGTTACAACAAGTATAGATGGAATAGAATGTCTAGGAAGCCAGTGAAGCATTGAGCATTCTAAGAAAAACCTTTGTGGAAGCCTTCACTAACAAAAGGAAATAAATTGAGGGTGAGGCAGAGAGGATTATGCAAGAAAGGAGAAAAAAAGTTGTGGAAGAGAAGAAGAAGAAAGAACAAAAGGTAGAGAAATCTAAGGCTGAGGGCAAGAAGGAATTTATGGAGGCTTAGAACTTAAAGGAGCTTAAAAGTGCATCATCCTCTGAGTAGTTAGTTAAAGAGGTACAACTGGGCTGAGGGTTGTCCTTGAACTAGTACAACTGCGCTGAGGGCGACCCTTAAAGTAGTCAGTTTAGCATCCCTCAAGGAAATAGGCATGAAGGCCTAAAGATGAACATTTTGGATTTTAATGCTTGTGGTGTGGAAAACTTCATGGCTTTAATATACATATTGCCTATATTATCCAAACTAATCATTCCATAATATTTAGTTACCATGCATTTAAACATAATTGCTTTTACTTATCCTTACATGGCATGTACACTATGCTTATATGTTGCTATACTTAGAAAACTAAGGGTGGGTTAGTATGTGAACTATATATGATTTATCCAATCACTTAAATTACTAAAGATAGTGGGAGTATAATTACTAATATTTATGATTAATTTATTACACCATCTATTTGGCATATATTGCTTTGAATAGACGGAGACTAAAGAATCACGTTTAGGCGATGAATTGCTTAATATATGTTTTGGTCCCAAAGTATAGTTGCAATCTATTGCTAGGGGCCATTACATATTGTTTTTGTACATACGAATCTTACATATGTGCTTAAATGCTTTCATATAACATGCTCAAGAAGATCATTAGGTAATTGACAACCTAGAGCTTCAAAGGTGGAGTTCAACTACCTTGAACTCTTAGTGTCAAGTGCCTTAAATGGCTTATCAAAAGCGCACCATTAGCGCATCATGAAATTGGCACAACTTGAATTGAGTGTGGATTAAATTTTATGACAATGTTATTAATTTTCTAGGTCTGGAATTTTAGAATCTAATAAGTAAAAATTAAAATCATATACATGCAAATCCATGATAAAAGGAATGTAGCACAATGTTTGGTACAAAATATGTTTATCATTTGTTTGAAATTTGGCTTTATGTTTTATCCTGTAACCCATCTATTTTATAACATTGTGCTAATCTTGAATAATTGAGTTAACTACAATTTAATTGATCAAGTTATCTTACTAATTTGAATTGCCCAATCTTTAAGAAAAATGATTAATTTGTGATTTTTTAAGAAAAAGCAACTTGTAAAATTTAGGAAGCTTGGAAAGCACATTCAAATGTGTCCTTAATCAGGCAAATATCAAAAGCACTTTTCCAGAAAGGGATAGTTGTAGTCAGCCATACTAGCATTGGAGAATGTTAACATCAAAGTTTGAAAGAGTGGTTTTTGCCTTAGCAAATGAGCAAATTGAATGGCTAAGACATTACTAAAAGCTAAAGAACCATATCTTCTAGACATAAGACATTAAGAATTAACTAAGCAAATGTCTAAAAAGTGGACGAAAGTCAAGACGTTTGAACCATTTGGTAGTCGTTAGATAGAAGCATTCAATGGAATACTATGAAGGATCCAACAGTACATCTTTAGCATCCTACTATGGGCATGTTCTTACTGACTATGTATATATAGACTTTGTTGCAGATAAAGAGTATGCAACACACAAAGTGCTTAACTTGTATCCTTAGTGTACTGTATTCTTAAGTGGTCAACTTTAAATCATTGTAACCTTTGTACACACAGTAAAGATTCCTTATGAGTTGAAAGGGTTTGAAGACCCTGCTTTTAACCAAGAGGGTTAACTGGGAGTATCATCCTTACTAATTGGGGATTTAGGAGAAATCACTTCAAGAGAGGTCTTGAAAGGGGTGTTGCAGTTATGGTCTGTGTGTGGAATCTTATAAATTGCATAAATCTCATACCAGATTAACCTCATACCATATAAACAAAAGTGGTTGAATCCAAAGGAAGGGACCTTAAGTAGAGACATAGCCCAATTGGAGAGGTAAACCTCATTAAAAAACACCTCGTTTGTTACCTTTTGCTTTACTCTCTTGCGGCTTAACTCCCTTAACTTGTTTACATAGTATCCCTTCACTTTATGTTTTAGCGTCCTTGAGTTTATTATTATCTGCTATACTTTGTAATTAAGTTTATATTCATAATTACTTGTAGTCATGATATTTAATGCCCTTTGAGGTTGCTAAATTTACTTGGCACCAACAAAGAATCTTTGCAGGGGTATTTCTCCAGTTGAAATACCTCCCATATATGTGGCCTTGACCAGCTAAAAGGACAGTTAGAATTTGGTCATTGGGCATACGCCTCCTTATGAGTATTGGCAATACTTAAACAAATAAGGGTCATCCGACATGAAAAATCAAACCAATACAAGGAAGTGCACTCTACCTAAGCGTATCACCCATGGCTAAGTAGTTAATAATATCGGCATATCATGGCTCCACATGAGCCAAATAGTTATTCATTAGGAAAAAACTCAAGAATGAAAGACTCATATGCATCATCAATCACAATGCTAGATAGATGGCCGGGCTACTAGGTGTTTGGATACCTCACTACATTTAATTTCGTAGTAAAGCACTTGAAGTAGCATAATCCATCAAAAGAGTTGAGCTTTAGCATCCTTGTTTAATCAAAAAGATGTTTGAAGGTGGCATACACTGCAAAAAAAGGGACTTATTACAACGGAAACCTAGCAACAAATAATATTTTCTATTGGTGAAAGTTTATTTTTACCATCAGATTGATTTGTTTGTTGGTAAAATGGCCGTGTGTTTCTGGCGCCAAAGGAACACAAATTAATTGCAACATAAGTAAGGCATCTGATGGTATTGCTAATACATTACCAACAATATTTACGATGTCCAAATGTTTTGTTGGTATTGTTACAGTTATACCAACAAATTATGAAAAGTAAAAAGCTATGTTCGTATTGTTCATTATGGCGTATACCGTGAAAAAGATTAAATAAATATATACTTAAAAATTTTATCTAATTCTATTTTTTTAAAAATTAGGAGCAGCAAACTAAAATTAAGTTATCATGATCAAGATTAAATAAATGTATATTTAATGATTATGTCTAATTTTATTTTTGTTATAAGTAGGAGTGCCAAAATAAAATTAAGTTATTATGATCAAAGTAAATAAATATATATTTAAATATTATGTCTAATTTTACTTTTGTTATAATTAGGAGTTCCAAATTAAACTTAAGTGAGTTTGTGCAACAGATTAAGTTATTTATTGCTATTACAGTTTTCAATTTTGGAGGGAAGAATGGGTCCTAATATTTCCAACATATAAAAAATGGTGTGTTGGTATTATTATCATGTTACCAACACCAAAGTCTTCTGTTGGTATTGTAATCACATTACCAACATACTCATCTATGAAAGAACGTTTGTTGGTATTAATGAAGAATATTATTGCGGGAAAAATTAAATAACTATATGAAAAATACACATTTGATAGTAAAATAAAAAAATTGAATTGGTATTAGTAGCTTGACTCGTTTTTTTTGTGGTAATCAGCCAAACTTCTCTTCCTTTGATCTCTGTAGCAGAAAGCACTATCACATTTAGAATGGGGCTTTTTTTGTTTTAATCAGCTGAATTCAAAACACTTCCAGAACTGCCTAAATGCTTAAATAAAGGAGCAGCCGCGACCGGTTCTTCAAGTTCTTCGACCTTCAAAACGCAAACCCTAGTTCATCTTCTTCATCAATCGTCATTGGTGTTGCTTTCTAAGTGTTCGTGGTGTTAAAATCTGCATCAATCGCCATTGTCATTGCTTTTGTTGTGTTCAATTCTCAAGGTTCGAAGGTATGTATCACTCCCCTGATCTTCTCTTTCAATCTCCTCTAAGTTTCTGAATGTCATATTATATCGCTATAGCCAATTTTTAGAGGGTTTGGTGCCGTGTTTGGTGCCAGAAAAAAGGGGCTAAAAGCAAGTCATCAGGCTTGTTGGTGTTCAATTTGCAATTCATTGAAGGTATTGCATTTTTTTCAATTCCATTGAATTTGTTGGGTTTGAAAGGCAGTTAAGGTAGTAGCTAATTGGAATGAAGAGTTTTATGTGCTTTTACTAGTGGAGATTACTTGAACTTGAATAATTCTTGTTACTTCTCCCTTGAATTTGTTATGGTTATTTGTGTGCTTTTGTAATTCCCTTGAATGTGAAGGTAGTAGCTGATTGTTCAAGTAGTAAAATAGTTAGAACTTGTGGATTGGGGTTTCGTTCTGAAGTTACAATCACAAAACCCAATTCAAAAATTTATCAAAGTTTCGCCCTTTTGATCAAATTAGGCATTTTTTTACAATCTTCTTTTCTGGGGTCACTACACCTGAATTATGCCAGAGCCTGACCCGAATGATCCTGAAGTTGATTTTCTCAAGGTTGATCCACTTGGTCGCTACGGTCAGGTTAGTATATGACTATTTGTACTTTTTTGGGGGGGCATCATTGCACTCCTATTGTCATTTTCAGATTTTTAGCATCTGGGCATTGAACTTAGGTGATAATTTGTTGCATTTTACCCTTAGTTTATTGGGTTTAGTCTGTTCTTGGTAAATTGATTGGGTAGTTTTTATGTTACTTTGAATGGCATTGATGTTTCTTGTGATAATCTAATTACCCATTTTGATCATTTTAATGTATTGCATTTCAAGGCAAAATACTTCCCAAATGTGGATATTTCCCATGTATCTTTTTAGGGGGGGTTGTCCAAGTTGCACCTGGTTAGAATTAAGCTGAATAGATGGATGCTAAGATCATATTCATTTAATCCTTTTTATCGCATGGACTTAGAAACTGCAACTTTGAAGGTTGGGAATTTTGCATGACAATGATGCCATGGGGTACAATCTAGGAAGACATCATGAAAAGATCTAAGGCCCTGCAAATGAAGGTGATTGTTGAACCTTATGTAAACATTTGTGAAGTAGAAGGTGAAGTTGGAAGCTGCCTTCTAAACATTGAGCGTGTTTTGGGTTTCTTATAATCTATCAAATTAATTTGTTTTAGATTTTACTATTGCGTTACTTTTTTTTTGGATAGGGGTTGTAGGTGGGGAGGGGGGTGTTAAGGTGTTGTATTTGATTAGATTAGAAGGAGTCCTAACCTTTATATTTATTTCACCAATAGATAAAATTTCAAGGGTAAAACACCTCAGGCTTAAGGGATTAAGAAAATTGTAGGCACTCATGACTAGCATGTATATACACCATGGTCATAGGCTACCAAAGAACGTGAATATAAGTTTACCATTTTTACTTAAGTTTATGTCACATGAATAAATTGTAGGCACTGATGACTCTACTAATTTTTATTCTGTGCGATATATCATATATAAGTCCATGTACACGTAGATTATGATAGTATACTAATTCAAATAGTTAGTTCTCCTACCTATGTCAAAAAGGATACTTAGGGTATTTTTTGTAAAAAATTTTTGTTTCTTATCCTTGTGTATATATATATACATATATATATATATATATATATATATATATATATATATATATATATATATGTATGTATTTATATACGCACATATACATATATATACACGCATACATATATATACATATACATACATATACATATACATACATATACATATATACATATACATATATATGTATATGCATATATATATACATATACATATATATGTATATATACGTATGAGGTAGGGCATAAACATTTTGAATCCAAAAACAACGATTAGACATCCTTTCTCAGTTACATTGTAATTTATGTGCGCTTCATTTAACGTATGACTAGTGCAGTAAATTACATGAGGCATTTTATAGTTCTTTGACCCAAAACTACCCCTATTACATAATCCGACACATCACACATAAGCTCAAATTGTTCTCCCTAAATGAGAGGATACAAGATGGGAGTGGTGGTCAATACATCCTTAAGCTTTGTAAATGCCTCTTCACACTCTTTAGAGAAATGGAATGGCATGTCCTTAGCAAGGAGTGAGGATAAGGGCTTAGCAATTTTGTAATAGCCCGACTCCAAATCATGTTTATTTATTTAAGTAAGCCATGTTATTAATCTTTCACATTTATTCTTCTCATTTAATAATCCCGGTTAGGAGAATTCATTTTGGATCCCACTTTGTAATTCGAGTTCTTTATGTCACAATTTCTGGTGAATTGATATTAGGCTCGTAAATATGATTAGGTGATAAATTACTTTGCATAATGTCACAAAATTTAATTTTTAATCATGCAAAAATTTGGACCCAAATTCATTAAGTTTGGGCAATTCATTTGGGCCTGAATTATAGCGCGATTCATTTTGGGCTCAAATTGTAGCCCGAACATTTTGGTGCAATTAAATTAAGTTAATCACCATCATTTGCACTAAATTTTGATTAAAAAAAAGCTAGTTTTTGGAGTTAAATGTCAGCCAAGGAAGAGAGATAACTTCAAAGAAAAATTTTAACCAAGCCAATCCAAACTCTTCTTCTTCTTCTCTTTCTCTTCTCCCCCCAACGACTGCGCTGCCTGCTGCTGCCAGAAACTACTTCTGCTATTGCCAGTGCTGCCACCCTTTTTGGGCTACCGTTGACCACCCACAACCCCCAACACCACCAGCCACCATAAACACCACCTCCCAGTACCCCTTCCTCTCTAAATCTAAGCATAAAGTGAGGTAAAATCCTAATTTGATCTTGTTGTATTGTTTGTTTTTATGACTATTTTAGTTAAGACTTATGCTCTTGTGATCAAAATAAATGTTATTATGCAAATTGTATTGTTTGTGGGGATGTTGGATATGTTGGAGTTGAGCTTGGTCAAGTATGTCTGAATCAAGAGAGTTTGGATTTGTGTTTGTTTGTTTAATTGTTGTGATCTAGTATGGAAAATAAGTTTAAAGATGGTTGGTGATCTTATTTTACTCATCCAGGGTGACTTGGATGGAAATTTGTATGTGGCATAATCTAGAGTTCTATGGCCCTACATAGTTTAGTTTAACCTTTAGCATCAAATTAATTTACTTGAGTTCATTGAGACGGAATTTGGGGTTTAGATGTATTATAGACTTGATTAATGATGTTATTGAGTTTGCATCAAAATCGATGGAATATGGAAATTTCAACAAATAATTAAAGGAGATTGTTTTATTTATTTATGCAAATAGGTGAGCTTATGGAAGCATTCTAAGTATTTTTGTGGAAAGAATGATTATGAAACACGTAAAGATGATCATGTAGTGATTTTGAGTATTATGACTTTTTAAGGTGATGAGAAGGAACAAGGATTTATTGAATGATTTTAAAGGGTGATTTAGAGGGAAATTATGTGAAGAAAAGGCTGAAAGCAAGAACATTAGGGCTATGAATAAACCCAAAATAGGGGTGTCTTTAAGATTAACTTGTACTGTTTGGACTATCATAAAATTGTGATTTTTGCTGGGTAGATATATCTGTGAGTTATCTTTCAAATTACATTTGAATCACTTCATTATGAGGTGTGTGAAAAAAGTTATGGCCCTTTTATTAGGACTGCATAGGACAGACATGAGCTGTGCAATGTTGTGTTTTAGCTCAATTTTAGTGGCCGTGTTGTGGTAATTAGGTTATTGCACTGTAAACAAAAGTATTGCAGGACTTCTAAATTTTTCATATTCGGGTTTTATAGCTCCAGTGGAGGTCAGGGGTGAAAGATATGGATTTTCTAAAGTAGACCTTTAAACAGTAATATGAGGGAAGAAAGAAATCGTAAAATTCGGAAATATTATCAGGGGTTTCAATATAATTGTGGATATTGCAAAGAAATTGCAAAGTTTAGTGAGTTTAACAACTTTGATTATGTATAAAAGCTCATACGGGGTGGAAAACTGAGTTACATGGGCAAGACAATAAAATTTGAGACGTAAGGAGAGTAATGACTCAAGATCGGTGCCTATCGGGCCAAACTAGGGTCATATGACCTTTAATGAACCTCACAACATCCCTCTTAGCATTAAACCTTTTATTATTCATTTTAGAAATATCAACAATCCATATTCCATTTATATCCATTAAAGTCCTTTCATTGTCACCTCAATTATTTCATTTTGGTCTATTTTGCTTAAGTTTGTTTTACTTCGAGTTCAACGACCCTAACTTATTTATTTTTCAAAATCATTTTAGTATAACTTATCTTATATTAAATTGTTTGAATTGTGGATGCCCTTTTTATTAATCAGTTTCCATAAAGTTACAAATTATGGGAGTGAAAGTTGTTTACTAACTATAATTACCTATAACTACATTTTTTAAGCAGAAACAGGGCCTAGTCTATCGTTTCCCATTGTACATAAGTATTATCATGTGAGATTGTATCTTAAAGACATTAAGTACGTTCATTGCCTGCATCTTTACAAATCAGCACGTATTTATCAAAATCATAACGTTTTGCTAAGTACCTTAATAAATCAGTTTAATCAGTGATTTGTCACATAATTAGTGACCCCAGCAGTTATTAGTTACAAGGCATTGTCCTTTAGTTACCCACATAGCCTCAGGCCAGGTTCCCTTATCGACTTGGCAGGTGTACACCTATCCATAGATCGTGCGATCATGAAGGGGGTTCACTATCAGATAATAACTAGTAATTGCAGTTTACATTCATCTCGTTCACTGTCTTAACTTAAAATGAATTATAAAGCGGGCGCCCAACTAATTTATACGAAGATCTTTTAACTATACAGGAATGCATGTACTGAGCTTTGGCTCAAAGTTCAAAATATTTTTCATGTTTTGTTTTAGGCAAAGGCTCAGTGAATTGCCCTCATGCTAGCAAACTAGCTGAAGAAAATAAGTTGAGCAAGGGAATCTGGATAGATTAACAGTGACATAATACATGCATATTTTGAAGCTATATTTTGAAATCTTTAGTGGATGGAGGTGTAGATTATATGGTGAATTGTTTACTATGGTGTATAAACCTTATGTTGGTTAACAGTTAACTGTGTATGGTTTGATTATGTATGAATGTGTATGGTTGAACTATGCCTAGCTATGTTATTTCTAGTATACATGCTTCAAGCCTTATGTTTTTGGACGCCAGTAATACCCCGATCATTGGATTTATCAGTTGTAATTGAGGGAATCAGAATAATAATTGTAAACACTGAAATATGCTTAATTAGGGAGTGTTATGATTTTGATATCAGAGCCAAGTTGATTTTCTTTGATAGGATATGGAGTATGGAGAGTAGAGATTAGAGGGTGAGAAGCTTTGTTAGTGGCGGTCATGGATATATCATTAGAGATTTATGATATTAGAGGTTTATGATAGTAGAAATGCCTGTTTATCTCTCCCATGTTCTTCACTTATGTTTCTCCTTGTTAGATGGATCCATATGCAGTGAATATGATATCAGGTACTTCTGAGGGTATTCGCATCTCTTTACTATATGTTAGTATGGTAGCCCACATGCAGACCCCATTTTTGAGTTTCATAGTGTTATGTTCTATACGCATAGGCTATAGTGGACCCTATTTACAGTTGCCCTTGGGGTGAGTTTATAACCCGATATCATGACTTTATGATGACTCGAGCCTTGGGATGGGACGAACCTAGATTTCAGTTTCAGGAGGCTTGGGCTAACGTTATCACTGAGCTGCTATTAAGGGAGGAGTTTGAGCCGAAAGGAAATAACATGGACATTCTGTAGTATATATTTACACTTTGTATCTCCCCTCCATTGCCACCTACACCGGGCACTCCTCAGCCGCTGACAACCCAAAGTAATCGGGACCTACAGAGGGGATCCCTGTATCTAATGGATCAAATGAGGTCCACATTATTATAGATCTCCCTAATACACCATAGTTTAGCTCTGATAGTGAGCTCATGGAAGACTCAGAGGAGGACCCAGAATTTAAGGAGCATCAGCTTGATCATAATGATGAGAATGCAGAGGTTGGTGCTTCAGACAATAGTTTTAACTCAGGCAGGGAGCCTGGGGATTAGTCTAACCTAGACTATAATCCATCTATAGATCATTAGATTGATTTATATTATCGATTAACATCTCAGATAGATTACTTGTTGAGCCTATATGTATGTAGTATAAGTTGGATAGATGAATTTTGTGCAGGTTATGACATTACATATAGTTAGGTAGGTCTTTCCGATTATGTTGACTAGTCTCGCCTACTTCTGGGCATGTGGCGGACTTAGTCTATTGTGGCTAAGTAGTGTTTTTAGTTAGGAGGTAGGTGTAAAGGTTGACCTTGGGTGGTTAGTTGGATGTGATATTCTTTG
Organism: Carnegiea gigantea; assembly: GCA_029747015.1. Taxonomy (NCBI): domain Eukaryota; kingdom Viridiplantae; phylum Streptophyta; class Magnoliopsida; order Caryophyllales; family Cactaceae; genus Carnegiea; species Carnegiea gigantea. The sequence goes on from JAKOGI010001597.1 coordinate 195,196, forward strand.
TGGAAACATGTATATATATGTACGCAAGCAATTATAACAATGATATAATGAAGCTTTATGATTGTTTTAATAATACCTGGGCCATGCTAGTTGTGTCTATTGTGTATGTGTATCTTATATGTTGGTTGTAGTTGGTTGACTGAATTACTCAGCCGAATGGATAGTTAGAATATCAGAATATGTGTAAAATAATGCAGAAACCCACATAAAAGAAAATTCAGATCATGGTTAGGGGTCAGGTGACCAAGTTTTATGTAATATGCCAATAACCCTTAGTGGAATGCCCTCAATTCCCCCTGAGTTGGTTAGCAATATGGGAACTCTAACTATTAACAGACCTTGGTATCTGAGGTTACGAAACGAATAGCCCCAACACCTTCTAAAATCGCTCATAAAGTTAATAAATTAGTAGATAGTGTGGGCGATACAACCTTGAGTTATATGATGAAAAGTATGACCCAATAGAGCCAGAAGCATAGATTAGAGGGATGGAAAAGATTTTCACAATAGTGGAGGTTCCAGAGGATAAAAAGGTAAACATTGGAACATTTTACCTAATTAAGCAAGTAGACTTTTGGTAGAAAACTATTAAGGATAGACTCTCAGGGCCTGACTTCACTTGGAGTAGATTTATGGAAGAAGTGAAGATGAGTGGTAGTATAAATGTGATGCAGTATGCTAGTAAATTTACAGAACTATCCAGGTTTGTTCCAGAGCTTGTGTCACCTGAAAGACTAAGGATGAGTAGATTTAAAGAGAGATCGGCTTTCTATATTCGCAACCAGCTAGCTGGTCAACCAATCCTTGCCTATCAAGAGTTATATGAGCGAGCAGCTGAAATGGATCAAGCGAAAGCTGAATAGAGGGCCTTGAACCCAATTAATCAGGAGAGGAGGTGGACCAAATAGGGAGCTCCGAACGAGAGTGTAAACCAGAAGAAATCTTCTGCCACTTCTCCCAAGAGTCGTCCTACAGGCTTAGTAGAGCCCTGTGGTAAATGTGGAAGAACTAACCACCCCACTCCTAAGTGTCGAGTGGGAACCAACAAATGCCTGTGGTATGGTAGCCTAGCGCACCTCATTGCTGCCTGTCCCCAAAGAATAAAGGCTGTAGACAAGGACTCCCAACTTCAAGGCCCACAGCTATAGGAAGGGCTCATGTGTTGAGCAAGAAGAAAGCTGCCAACTTTGGTATGGCAGTTATTGGAACTCCCTTTTTACTTCCAAAGCCATTTTGTGTATTAGTTAATTCAGTTGCCACTCATTCATTTACATCCACTCGATATGCCATGTAACTAAACCTTGAAATAAGGAGACAAAAACCAATTATAGAATTAAGTTACCCAATGACTCTAGAGTTCAGTGTCCTATCTCTTATAAACTTGTTCTAATTACTATTAGTGAGATAGTATTCCCTAAAGTTTTAATTCAATTTTACTCGTTAGACTTTGATATCATTCTGGAAATGCACTGGTTGTGTACTTATGGGGTCAAGATAGATTATGAGGACCTTAAGGCTACTTCAAGGGATGAACAAAGGAGAGAAATATGTTTTATGGGCAAAGAGAGGAAATACTTGTCCTTTAAATAATGTTATGAAAGCAAGTGAACTCTTATGTTGAAGATATATTGGGTATTGTTGTTAAGCTATTAACACTCAACCACAAGAAGAAGAAGTAGAAGATGTCCTTGTAGGTTTTGAATTTAGAGATGTTTTCTAAAAGAGTCACTAGGATTGCCCCGCAAAGAGAAATTAATTTTGAGATTGAATTAATCCATGATGCTTAACATATCTCTAAAGCCCCATATCGTATGATGCCAACAAAATTTAGAAAACTGAAGATTTAGTTAGATGAGTGATTATAAAAGGGATTTACAAGACCAAGTATGTCACCAAGGGGTGCCCCAGTTCTATTTGTAAAGAAGAAGAATGGAACCTCGAGGTTATGTGTCAATTACAAAGAGCTGAAAAAATCACCATCAAGAACAAATATCCATTGCCCTGAATAGATGGTTTATTTGATCGACTGTCAGGAGCAAGAGTATTTTCCAAGATTTATTTGAGATCACGATACCATCAACTTAGGATTTACTTGAAGACATTCCAAACCAACACATAGAACCCGGTTTTGCTCGCTATGAATTCACCATGATGCCTTTTGGCCTGACCAATGCCCCGCGGCCTTTATGGATCTTATAAATAGACTTTTGAGACCCTATTTCGACAAGTTTGTTGTGGTATTTATAGATAATATCTTGATTTACTCCGAAGACAAAAACAAACACATTACCCATTTGAGAATGGTTGCAACCTTGAGGGAGCATCAATTACATAGCAAATATAAGAAGTGTGAGTTCTGGCTAGAAGAGGAAGTGTTTTTGAGACATGTGGTTCTAAAGGAAGGGATTAAGGTCAATTTGTAGAAGGTGAAAGTAGTCATAAAGTGCCCAAGGCTCACCAATGTTACTGAGACTAGAAACGTTTTGGGTTCAACTGGGTACTATCAAGTTTTAGGAAGGATTTTTCAAAGATAATATCTTTCCTAATCAATTAATTGAAGGAAGCTACAAAGTTACTAAGAAGATAAAGTGATAGCTTATACCTCTCGACAGTTCAAGCTTTATGAGAGAAATCGCCTTACCCATATCCCAGGACTAGCAGTTGTGGTTTCTGCACTAAAAATTTCAAAACATTACTTATATAGAGTACCTTGTGAGCATTATATTGATCACTAAAGCTTGAAGTACATCTTCACTCATAAGAAGCTCAATCTGAGACAAAGGCATTGATTAGAATTGCTTAAAGATTATGACTTGCAGATCCAATATCAGCCAGGAAAGGCAAATATTGTGACAGGTGCCTTGACAAGGAAGGCACAACATACCCTTAACACTATAGTCATTACTCAGTTGAACTTCTTGAGAGGGCTTGAGAACTTTGATGTTCAATTGGTGTCCCATGGGAAAGCATCTAAAAAGATCAATGGATCTAACTCTTTTAAGTTGGAGCCTATGGTACTTCGTGGCCTAGGACCAACACCTGTATTTGAAGAAAGCATAGAACTCCCTACGGTCGATGTTGTGAAAATATTAGTAGAGAAATTTATATGAAATATTAGGGTAAAATAACGCAGACATTGACCACAAAATCATCTTTTAGGTCATGAAGATCTTCTTCAATATTCAATAAGAAGACACTGGAAAACATACTATTGGAACTAACACAAAAGCTATGCTGAAAAAGAAGGAGATCCCTGGAGTTTCAAGTAGATGATAAAGTTTTTTTTTTTTAAGTTTTGCCAACTAACGGTATAAGGAGGTTGAGCTGCGAGCTAAATTGAGGTCGAGATCTATTGGGCCATACAAGTTTATTGAAATATTGAATCCCATGACTTGTTGACTAGGTCTGCCTATATAGCTCAAACTCGTGCATAACGTATTCCTTATCTCGTAACTCAGGCAGCGCATCTTAGATCCTGACCATGCTCTCTTAATCAAACCCATTGCGGTCACTGAGGGTCTCGTGTTTGAAGAGCGCCTAGTTGAAATATTAGATCACAGAATTAAGCAGCTATGCATCAAGCAGATACCTTTAAATCAAAGTACATTGGGCAACTCATACCTCCTCAGAAGCCACTTGGGGAAACCGAGAATGAGATGCAAGCCAAGCACCCACATCTATTTATGATAAACTTGCATGGTTTGTCAAAGCTCATAAGTTTCGAAGACGAAACTCTTTAAGGGGGGAAGACTATAATAGCTTGGCTCTAAATCATGTTTATTTATTTAATTAAGCCATGTTATTAATTTTTTACATTTATTTATCTCATTTAATCATCCCGATTGGAAGAATTCATTTTAGGCCCCACTTTGCAGTTCAAGTTCATTTGCGTATCAATTTCGGGTGAATCGATATTGATGTGCTTAGGTGATAAATTATTTTGCATAATTTCATAAAAATTTAATTTTTAACCATGCAAAAATTTGGACCCAAATTCATTAAGTTTGGCCCAATTTATTTTGGCCTGAATTGCAGCTCGATTCATTTTGGACTCAAATTACGGCCTGAAAATTTTAGTGCAATTAAATTGAGGTAATCACCATCATTTATACTAAATTTTGTTTTAAAAAAGCTACCTTTTGGAGTTAAATATCAGTCAAGGGACAGAGATAAATTCAAAGAAAAAAATATCAACCAAGCCAAACCAAACTCTGCTTCTTCTTGTCCTTCTCTTCTTCCCCCAACGGCTGCCTTGCATGCTATTGCCAAAAATTATTGCTGCTACCACCAGTTCTGCCGCCCTCTCGGTGCCGCCGTCGATGACCCACAACCCCCAGCACCACCAGCCACCATAAACACTACTTCCTACTACCCCTTCCTCTCTAAATCCAAGCATAAAGTGAGGTAAAACCCTAATCTGATCTTGTTACTTTTTTGTTTTTCTAATTATTTTAGTTAAGATTTATACTTTTGTGATCAAAATAAATGTTATTATGCAAATTGTATTGTTTTTAGGGATGTTGGATATGGTGGAGTTGAGCTTGAGCTTGGTCAGGCATGTATGAACCAAGACAGTTTGGATTTGTGTTTGTTTAATTGTTGTGATCTAGTATGGAAGATAAGTTTAAAGATAGTTGGTGATATTATTTTACTCATTTAGAGTGACTTGGATGGAAATTTGTATGTGGCATAATCTAGCGTTTTACAGCCATGCGTGATTTAGCTTAATCTTTGGCATCAAGTGAGTTTATTTGAGTTCATTAAGATGGAATTTGGGGTTTGGATGTATTCTGGACTTGATTAATGATGTTATTAAGTTTCTATCAAAATGAATGAAATATGGAAATTCCAACAAATAGTTAAAGGAGGTTGCTTTATTTATTTATGCAAATAGATGAGCTTATGGAAGCATTCTAAGTGTTTTTATGATACTATTTGGACTATTAAAAAAAGTGACTTTTTGTGGGTAGCTAGATCCATGAGTTATATTTCAAATTGCTTTTGAATCACTTCATTCTACGTTGTGTAGAAAGATTTGTGGCCCTTTTGCTAAGACTGTGTAGAATAGACCCAAGCTATGCACAGTTGTGTTTCAGCTCAATTTTAGGAGTCGTGTTGTGGTAATTGGGTTTTGCACTGTGAATAAAAGTATTAAGGGACTTCCTAAGCTTTTCACATTGGGGTTTTATAGCTCCATTGGAGGTCAGGGTGAAAGATATGGATTTTCTAAAGTAGACTTTCAAGCGGTAATATGAGGGAAGAAAGAAATCATGAAATTTGAAAATATTATCAGGAGCTTCTATATAATTATGGATATTGTAAAGAAATTACAAAGTTTAGTGAGTTTAACAAGTTTTATTATGTGTGGAAGCTCACATGGGTTGGAAAACTAAGTTACATGGGCATGAGAATAAAATTTGAGAATTGGGGAGAATAATGACTCAAGATCGGTGTCTATCGTGCCAAACTAGGGTTATATGAGCTTTAATGAAGCTCACAATACCCCTCCTTACATTAAACCTTTTATTATTCATTTTAGAAACTTCTAAAACCCATGTTCCACTTATATCCATTAAAGTCCTTTTATTATCACCCCAATTATTTCATTTTGGTCTATTTTGCTTTAATTTGTTTTACTTCGAGTTCAATGACCCTAACTTATTTATTTTTCAAAATCATTTTAGTATAACTTATCTTATATTGAATTATTTGAATTGTGGATGCCCCTTTAATTAATAATTACATTTCTTAAGCAGAAACAGAGCCTAGTCTGTCATTTCCCATTGTGCATAAGTATTATCAAGTGAGATTGCATCTTAAAGACTTCAGGTACATTCATTGCATGTATCTTTAGAAATTAGCACGTATTTATCAAAATTATAATGCTTTGGTAAGTGCATCAATAAATCAGTTTAATCAGTGATTTGTCACATAATTAGTGACCCTATCAGTTATTAGTTACGGAGCATTGCCCTCCAGTTATCCACGTGGCCTCAGGCCAGGTCCCCTGATTAGCTTGGCAGGTGTACACCTATCCATAGATCGTAGCAACATCAAAGGGGTTCACTATCAGATAATAACTAGCAATTGCAGTTTACATTCATCTCATTCACTGTTTTAACATAAAATGAATTGCAAAGCGGGGGTCGAACTAATTTATGCAGAGATCTTTTAACAATGCAAGAATGCATGTACTTAGCTTCGTCTCACAGTATAAAATATTTTTCACTATTTTTTTTAGGCGAAGGCTTAGTCAATTGCCGTTATGCTATCAAACCAGCTGAAGAAAGTAAGTTGAGTAAGGGAATCTGGATGGATCAACAGTGACACAATACATGCATATTTTAAAGCTGTATTTTGAAATTTTAGTGGATGGAGGTGTAAATTATATGGTAAATTATTTTACTATGGTATATAAACCTTATGTTGGTTAACAGTTGACTGTATATGGTTTGATTATGTATGAATGTGTATGGTTAAACTATGCCTAACTATGTTATTTCTAGTACACATGCTTCAAGCCTTTTCCTTTTTGGATAGCAGTAACACTCCGATCATTGGGTTTATTAGTTGTAATTAAGGGAATTAGAATAGTGATTGCAAAAAGTGGAATATGCTTAATTAGGTGGCGTTACAAATTTTACTGAAGTCCCTAATTAACCTTCAGTAACAGTATGTCTAAGAAATGAATGTATCTTCTTCACATAAGTGGGAAGCGGAAAGGTTTGCAATTAAATCCACTATCATTTTGTCTACCTCTATGCCCCCATGAGAGATGATATAAACCAAAATAATTCTCCTTTTTACTTTGAAATGACATTTTCCTAATTAAAGGTCCTAACACATTTTTAAAATATTTTCCAAATTAGGCAAGCAATCATCAAATGAATCACCATAACGAATAAATCATCTAAGAAATTTTCTAGACATTGCTCGACCAAGTTAGAAAATATGGAAAACATACACCTTTGAAAGGTAGTAAGGGCTTTGCAATGACTGAAGGGCATCTTTTCAAAGGCATAAGTGCTAAAAAGGCAAGTGAATGTGCTTTATCTTTATCTTCGAGGGCAATGGGAACTTAGGTAAAGCCAGAGTATCCATCAAGGAAATAATAAAAATAATCTCTCTAGGATTTGATCCAAGAAGAGTAAAGAAACATGATCTTTTTTACTGGAGGCATCCAACTTACAATAATCAATTTATACCCTCTACCAAGATTGGATTCTAACAGGAATGAATTTATCTTTGCCATTCTTAATCCCTATAATATAGGCCCTTTTAGGAGCAACATGGAGGGACTCACCCACTCATTATCTAAATGGGGGAAATAAGATAATGGTCCAACAATGTTTCACCACTTGTTATAGGGTAGGGTGTTTAAGCTTACTTGTCGGTCGTGAGCATTATCTTCAAGATGGATCATATATTGTGTAATACTGAGAATAATATTTCTAATGTCTCCTAAGGTCCACCCTAAAACCTCTTTGTTTTCCCTAAGCCAGTGACGAACTTGGTCTCTTAGTCTAGGTCTGAATAATTGACAATCATTATAAGAAAATTAAAGACTCATGAGGACCCAAGAGAGCATATTTGATAAGCAAGGGCTTTAGTTTAAACAATGAGAATGAGGGCACACTAGGAGGTGCCTCATGACATGGTGAAGGAGAAGAAGAGATGATGCAACAAGTGATCACATTGATCATCAAATGCAAAAGTGTCATATTCAGGCTCAAAGTCCATTAAAAATAACCCATACAAAAATGATATCAATTCCTCTTCATGAACGACGTCTACACCTTCCAAAGAAAACTCCCCTATCGATTTAAATGTAGAGTGCTCTACATCATTAAATCTCATGGGTCACTTTTATAGATTAAACACATTTAACTCCATTGTCATATTCCCAAAAGTTAATTTCATTTTCCAATCGCTGAAAGTAATGAGGGCATTAGATGTAGCAAGGAATAGGCAGCTAAGGATTATCGGTATTCATTCTCAGGAGAAACAACAACTTCTGTCTCAAACACAATAAAGTCAATTGAAAATATGAACGACCCTACCTTAGTGAACTGGTCCTTTGCCATTCCTCTAGGTTGCTTGACTGAATGGTCGACCAATTGAGGGACTACTTTGGTGGGCTTAAGCTCTCCTAACCTGAATCTTACATAGACTGTGAAGGGTAAGAGATATACACTAGAACCAAGGTAACGTAAGGCCCTATGTACATTTTGAATACCAATGACAATTAAAATGGTAAGGAATCCTGGTTATTAGACTTGATAGAGTCTTGATTAGTAATGATCGAATTCACAGTACAGGCTAAGAAGGCTCTATTGGGAACATTGGTGGCCTGGTTGGTAGTGCACAATTCTTTAGGAAAGTAAACATGGAGGGGCATTTGGTAAATGACATCCAAGACAGAATGTTCATCTCGATGTAGGATGAAGTTTCTTTTATCTTGTTAACATGGGATTAGGCATTCTTCCCTTTAAATCTATTAGGAAATGGGGGAAAAGCTTAGAATCGCTCAGCAAGAAGTAGGAGTGGCCTCCGAGGGTGTAGAGTTAATGGTAACTAGAGATTCATCCTTGTTAGGTTATTCCACGTCCTTAGAAAGAGGAAATTAGATGAATAAGTGTGAACATTATAAGATACACATTCTTGGGACAAGGAGGAGTAGAAGACAGCAGGGACGTATTATGTCATTTTCACCCACATTTATTAACCTCGCAGTGTTATGCTCAAAGGAGAAAATAGAAGATCCCCTCTCGGGTCCACTCAAGGCTGACCAGGAAAATTTTCTCTCACCTAACTTGACATGGCAAGTTGAGGAAATTGTTTACTAAAGGTCTTCATCATCCTCTCCATTAACACTTTTACATCTCATCATTCTGTCCATATCATTCACTCTCTTTGCCACTTTGTCAATTTTATTACAAACAGGATGGCAATATGATTGAGCAAGAACTAGTTGAGAAAGTCTTCTAGGTGCATTATATGCTCCTTGGAGCAATGGCCTTTGATAAGATGAAGAAGTGGTGGTGTTTCCTTGGAAACCACTACCTTAAGCATTAGGCAACACAATAGGGCCAGTCCATGGCATGTAAGGCGGCTTAAACCACCCCAAGCTAAGTGTAGAAGAATAGAGGGTGAATTATGGCCTTTGAATGGCCGAATGAACCCGCACTTGCTCTTAGCCCATGCCTAATTATTGTACAATAGTCGAGAAGAACTTAGGGTTTGGTCGTAAAGTTGACATTTCTATCGTGGAACCACTTAGGACAAAGTAAGTATTGTTGTCGGCTTGTGACAAGATTAATCCCTTAAGCATGTTTTCTATGGCAGCAAATTGTGTATCAATGTAAGTGTTGTCCAGAACCAATTTGTGGTATGATGCATTTGACTACACTCATGTATTCTACCAGCCTCAAGACCTATCCGATCACTCCCCCATTTCATAGGGTTTCCCCACATGCCCAAGGCCTAGGAAAACATTTTAATTCTGTGACATGTGGGTAAAAGACCCTCAATTCATGGAATTAGTGGTAAAGAACTTGGAAAAGCAGTCTCAAGCATCTAAGTTACAGGCACTCAAATCTCTCGTATGTAATCTGAGAGGGCCCCTAGGCAAGCTAAACAGAAGCAAATATGCAGACATCTATGCACAGCAGGCCAAAGCTAGAGAAAACCTCACACAGGTCTAATCCTAACTTCAAAAGGACCCCTTTAATGCAGATTTGATACAGTAGGACAATTCCACTAGACAGACCTATGTATCAATCACCCATTCTGCCCTATCACTCATTAAACAACAAAGTAAAGCAGAATGGATTGGGTTTGGGGATGAATGCTCAAGGTACTTTATAGCCAAAATAAGGCAAAGGAAAGCTATGACTAGCATCTTCCAGCTGAAAGACAAGCATGACCAATGGGTTGAGGGGTTTGATGCAGTAGCTGATACCATAACAGATTTCTATAAGCGCCTGTTGGGGCAGCAAGATTCATAAAGAAGTCAAGTTGACCCCCAGGTAACAGAATTTGGTCATACTCTGTCCCTTGATCAACAAATTAATTTATGTCAACCTTTTAAGGAGACAGAAATTAAGCAAGCCCTCTTCTCCATTCCAAATTTTAAATCACCAGGACCAAATGGGTTTAATAGTGGTTTCTCCAAAGCAAGCTGGGAGCGTACTGGAACTTTGGTATGCCAAGATGTCCAAGGATTTTTTATGAAAGGGGAACTCCCCAGTTTCTTTGGAGAAACTAAACTAGTGATGTTACCAAAGATTAACAACCCAGAGAAAGCAGCTGCTTTCAGACCAATCTCATGTTGCAATGTTATCTACAAAACCAACACCAAGCTTATTTGCAGCAGATTGAAAGAGGTATTGCCTACCATCATCAGTGAAGGACAGGGTGCTTTTATGAAAGGGAGAGAACTCTTATTTAATGTACTCCTATGCCAAGACCTGGTAAGAGGCTACAACAGAAAATTTTCACCTCCTAGTTGTCTTATGAAGCTGGATCTACCCAAAGCCTTTGACTCTGTGCATTGGGAATTTCTTAGGGAATGGCTTAATGCTCTTAAGTTTCCTCCTCTATTCATACAATGGGTAATGAAATGTATTACCTCAGTTCAGTTCACCATTAGCATGAATGGCAAATAAAGGGAGTTGTTCAAAGGTAAGAGGGCGTTGAAACAAGGGGACCCTCTTTCACCCTTGATGTTTATCATGACCATGGAATACCTATCTAGGCTGTTTAAAAGGTCAAGCACTCAGTCAGGGTTTGAATACCACCCCCAATGTAAGAAGCTGGGTACGACACACCTTATGTTTGTTGATGACTTGATCATCTTTTACAAGGTCACTTCAGCTTCTCTGAAAATTCTAATGGATGCATTCCAGCTATTCACTTAATGCACAGGGCTCAAAGCAAATATGACCAAATCCCAAATTGTATTCGGGGGTAATTGTACAAAGGAAAAACCAGAATGGCTGGCTGTGACAAGGTTCACTAAAGGGCAACTTCCATTTACATATCTTTGAATGCCAATTACAGCTACTAAGCTCTCCAAGGTGGAATGCAAAACACTAGTGGAGAAAATCACAGCAAGGATCACAACATGGGCCTCAAGGCATATTTCATATGCAGGCAGATTGGTACTGGTGAATTCAGTTTTGTTTAGTATATTCAATTTCTGGGCATAAGTGTTCATATTACCACAAGCTATTGTTGACCAAGTCAAAAAACTGTGCAGAAATTAAATATTGGGGGGGAGAGGGAGAATACAAAAAAGCCCCATATGTAGCTGGGACTCTGTATGCCAAACCCAAAAGAAAGGAGGTTTGGGTATAAAGAACCTTGATCTGTGGAATGCAGCATGTATTACTAAGCTAATTTGGGCCATCGCCAAGAAGAAGGATAGTTTATGGGTGCAATGGGTCCATGGGAGATATATAAATGGGAGAGATTGGTGGGGGTACACTCCAAAGGGAGACTCCAGTCGGTACTGGAAGAAATTAAACAAGGTAAAAGACAGGTTTAGATGTTACCCTAAGGAAAACTACAAGGTCAAAAAGGGGTATATATGACTATTGAACAACCCACAAATCCCCCTTGGACTAAGACCTTATAGAAAAGGATAAGTCTGCCTAAACACAATTATTGCTTGGTTATTGATGCACCAAAAACTACCAGTTCTTCAGAGAATAGGCAGATTTACACAGTAGACAAATATGGAATACAGGTTGTGTCAGCAAAGTAGTGAATCATAGGAGCACCTGTTCTTTACATGCCATAAAGAAAAGGAAATATGGAGGGAAACCCTCAGGGACTGGGGTATTCATCTACAAGTAGAAGGGCTAGAACAATGCGTTGCATCTTTCAAAAAACAGAAAGGGGCTAGACAGATTAGGGGGTTGATCAAAGCAATTGTAAATGCAGTAATCTACCATATTTGGTAAGCCAGGAACCTCATCATCTTTAAAGAGAAGACTTAAGCAACAACAGACATAGTACAAGCAATAAGCGAGCAGATTACTCAAAGAGTCCTTCATTTACACCTTCATAGTCATAAACACATGAAATGTATAGAATTTTTGTCCCACAGAGATAGGCAATAGGGCTGTAACTACAGTCTATATTGGGTTAATACATATCATCATTATTTGCAAAAAAAAAATACGTATACATACATACATATATATATGTGTATATATATAAATATATATATATACATATATATATGTGTGTATTTGTGTGTGTGTGTGTGTTTATGTATGTGTGTGTGCATATATATATACACACACCCGCGTGCACACACACACATGCACATGGATATATATAATTACTATGTGTGTATTTATATAATATATACCAAAACATACACACATTATATATATTTATATATATATATATGTATATGTATTTGTATGTGTATGTATATATATATATATATACACACACACATATATATGTATATGTATATGTACATATATATATATATATATATATATATGCACACACACACACACACATATACATATATTCGAGTTATGGAGATGCTTGGAAAAGAAAAGAGTGTCACCCTTGTATATTCGAGTTATTAAGGATACGTACGAGGGAGGTAGGACGAGTGTTAGAACGTCAGGAGGGGTCACCAATGACTTTGCCGTTGGTATGGGCCTACGTCAAGGTTCTGCCTTAAGCCCTTTTCTTTTCACCTTAGTTATGGATGCACTTACAAGAGGGATTTAAGATGTGTTACGATGGTATATGCTATTTGCAGATGATATTGTTCTTATCGATGAGACCAGACACGGAGTTAATGACAAGTTGGAGCGATGGAGGCATACGCTAGAAGCTAGAGGTTTTTGAGAAAGTAGATTGAAAATGGAATACCTTCATTGTTGTTTCAATGGAAGGGTAGATGCAGGGAGAAAAGTCACCCTGGATGGAAAGTCGATACCTAAGGTTGATAAGTTTAAGTATCTAGGCTCGGTCATTCAGCAGAATGGGAATATTGACGAAGATATTGACCAGCGAATAAAAGTGGGCTGGCAAAAATGGAAGTTTACCTCAGGTGTGCTGTGTAATAAGGGGGTGCCCCTAGGATTGAAAGGCGAAGTCTATCGAATGGTTGTTAGACCGGCAGTTCTCCATGGATCGAAATATTGGCCTCTAAAAAAGATGCAGGTTCAAAGGTTAGTGGTAGCAGAGATGAGGATGATTAGGTGCATGTGTGGTTTTACGAGAATAGACAGAATTAGAAATGAAGTAATCAGGGACCTAGCTAAAGTAGCTCCCATCGAAGATAAGATGAGAGAAACAAGACTACGATGGTTTGGCCATGTGAAAAGGAGGAGTGTGGATGCTCCAGTGAGGAGATGTGAGATGATAACCATCCCCAGAGGCAAAAGAGGGAGGGATCGACCAAAGAAGAGTTTGGACGAGGTGATCAGAGAAGACTTGAAAGTTATAGGTTTAACAGAGGACCTGGCTCAGGATAGGAGGCTGTGGCAAGATAGGATTAAGATCTTAGATCACAGAGAGTCGACCTCGTAGTTGCCTTTTAATTGCAGTGGCTTAGTGCTGGTAATGGCTTTTTTTCGCATGTCGTGTTCATTTGCAGGTAGCACTTTCTTCTGGGCAGAGACAGCGTTTGCTTACCTCTGATTGTTAAGGTATGTTACCTTCCTCTGTTATATTTTTCTTGCATTTCATAGCTTCAGCATCTTGCCCTTTTAATTTATCTTAGTCATTCCTTGCGATGTGGCCCTCATTTTCCCCATTAAATGTTTTCATAAAAGCTTTCTTCTATAAAATATTTTCACAAAATCCTTTTTTCGTGGGTCTCTCGAAAACAGCCTCTCTACGGATAGGAATGCTGGTAGAGGTAAGGTTGCCTACAGCTGGATCTCCCCAAACCCCGCGAAAGCGGAACCCACACAGGGAGGTGCTGTTGT
>JAKOGI010001598.1:0-10000 GCA_029747015.1 Carnegiea gigantea
TGTACATACACACACACACCCACGCATGCACACACACACACACACACACACACACACACACACACGCACATCCACACACATACACACACACACACACACACACACACACACACACACACACATATGTATATATAAATGCATATGTCTACATGTATATAATTATATGAGTGTGTATATATATATGTATATGTATGTATGTATGTATGAGTGTGTGTGTGTGTGTGTGTGTGTATTATATATATATATATACCAACACAATATATTATACATACTAAAAACACACACACACATATTCATATATATATATATATATATATATATATATATAACACACACACACACACACAGCACAGATATATATATATATATATATATATATATATATATATATATATATATATATATATATATATATATATATATATATATATATATATATATATATACACATGCATATCTTATCGTAAACAACAAATTAGTTCTGACTAATATCTTTCTGCAATGTGCTGTATGTGTGCATTTCCAAGCTCCTCTGTTTAAGAATCAAAGAGGTCTTACCTAGCATCATTGATCAGGGCCAATGAGCCTTTGCTAGAGGGAGGAAACTACTTTACAATGTTCTTATCTACCAGGATGTTGTGACGGGATACCAGAGGCATCATATATCGCCTAGATGCATACTTAGAGTTGACTTGCAAAAAGTTTTTGATTCAGTCCATTGGGACTTCCTGAGGGAATGGCTGCAAGCTCTTAAGTTCCCTGACACTTTTGTCAAATGCATACTTGCCTATATCCCTTTAGTACGATTTTTCATTCATCTCAATGGACAAGATTGTGGGTCTTTTAATGGGAGAGGGGGACTGGACTTGGACAAGGAGATCCCTTATCTCCACTTTTATTTGTCATTTCCATAGAGTACTTGTCTAGACTGATATGCGGAGTCAGTAACACTTAAGATTTCATCTTTCACCCAAACTGCAATGCTTTGAAACTCACACATCTTATGTTTGCTGATGATTTAATCTTATTTTACAAGGCTAACTCAAAAACCTTACAATATATCTTTGCTACTGTCCAGTTGTTTCATGATAGTACAGGCAGAAAAGCAAACTCTCGAAAACCCCCAGATTGTTTTTAGAGGATGCTCTCATAAACTACAGGACCAATGCCTTCTAGTCTCTGGATTACAAGAAGGAAGCTTCCCTTTTTTAGTACCTAGGGGTCCCTATAGTAGCAAGCAAACTTGCAAAGATTGAATGCAGAAGTCTTGTTGATAAAATCTTAGCAAAAGTCCATGTCTGGTTCCACCCGGAATGTCTCATTTGTAGGCAGCACCATGCTCATAAACACTGTCATCTTTGGTCTGTTTAGTTACTACGCTTTGATAAGTGCTTAACGTATACATCATTTTACGATTATTTTGCTTCATTTTTAAGAGAGTTATGCGCTTAATGTTGTTATTTATACTCCTATTCTCGATTTGTGCTTGGGTATGGTTGTTTGATACTAATTGCAGGATTTTAGGCCTTTTTACCCAACATTTGACCCTTAATGGATGTATTTTGACCTCACCCATGGATACCCATGTGATGCTATGCCCGTGAAGCAAGAAAACAGCACAAAATCGATTCCAACCCAAACCACGGTCGGACCATGGTGTCTGCCACAGTCCGTGGTGAATTGAGAAATTGTTGCCTCTTTGTCTTCCTTCGGCTATGTGGCAGAAAATATCTGAGCTCTCCTATTAAAAGGCTTCGTTCAGCAGCAGAACAGAAAGGCAAATGTATAGAGATATAGGTAGGAAGCAAGCAAGAGTAGCATAGTTTATCTTCTTTCTCAAATTTTTGCTCTTTTTAGTTTAGATGTTTAGTTTGGTGTTTATATTAGTGAAAATCTTGAGCATGAGTGTTTGATCTTGAGGCGGTTTAAAGACCTTGGTTGAAAGCTATTCTCAATCAAGCCCTTCCACTCAGATTTCGCAAAATGTTGGTTAGTTGATTAATCCTTAATCATGAGCGAGTAGTTTTTATTTCTCTAGGGATTTAGTTGTTTATGAAAGTGTAGTTGGATTATATTTTAATCTAAAGAATTGTGCTTATTTTCATGATTGGTTTGATTTCGTTCTATCAAGTCATTATCATGTTGTGAGTGGATTTTTGGCCAAAATTTGCTCGCATACTCGAAACAATTGAGTTAAAAACTAAAAGGTGAAATTTGATTGTTAGACTGCTTGATAAAACCTAACATAACATCATCTCGAGAGAGAGATTTGCATGTTAAGAGGACATAGAGTGTAATCGAAGATGGTTAACTTGGATTAAGACAGATTAGTTTGAAAAAACGACTTTTGCTTAGTTTAGGTAAATTTGGTTGAGTTTGAAAGAACAGACTAAATTTTTAGATAGATTACAAATCCTCAAAATTAATCGGTTAGAGAAAAGCACATGCTTATCATTTTGATCCAATCAACTTTTATGACTACATGAATTCCTAGGCATGCTTCCTTAATTGATTTAAAATTTAGTGAATTAGAAGTTGTTAAATCAAACACTCTTGAATTAGAATTTTACTTAGCATATTTTGTAGACAAAACTCGATAGATTACATTGGTCCTTGAGAAGCGATCTTTTTATCTATAGTACGACTACCCGTGTGCTTGCGACAGTGGTTAAGTTTTTTGGCGCCATTACCGGAGCGAAATCTGTTAACTATTGAGTTAGTCTTACGAAAGTGACTAAGTATTTTATTGCCTTTTACTTTTATTTTCTTTTTATCTTCTTGTTTGATTACACTAGTAGTCTTGGTGATAGTGTTTGCTGAAGTTTTTCCTATTTATGCGAAGCCTAATCTTGTACGAACCCGATCTTGAGATTGAAAGGACTTTCCGCTTAAGGAGGAAGAAGTAAAAGATTGAAGAACAAAGGCGTGAGATAAGAAGGAATCTAACAAATGTGGCGGGAGGAGGAGGTGACCAAAGAAGGACACTTTGAGATTTCGTTAGCCCTGGAGTCCCAAGGATCACCTCAAGCATCGCTCGCCCTACTGTTGATGCCAACAATTTTGAGCTAAAACCAGCACTTATTTCCTTTCTCATTTGGGGATAAAGCAAGGGCTTGGTTACACTGCTTGCCATCTAGATGCATTACCACTTGGGATCAGTTGACAAGAGTCTTCCTCCCCAAGTTTTGCCCTTCGCATAAAACAACAAGCTTGAGAAATCAGATCACTAACTTTATGTAAAAAGATGAAGACACGCTCTACAAAGCATGGGAGCGGTTTAAAGATTCGCTGCGCTTATGCCCCCATCATGGTTTTCAGCGTTGGACAATTATCGAAGCCTTTTATAATGGTGTGACCTAACTTGTGAGGTCTACTATTGATGCGGCAGCATGAGGAACCTTGATGAACAAAACTGAGGACCAAGCCTATCACCTAATTAAGGAGATGATACTTAACAACTTTCAATGATCCACCAAACGAGGCCAACCCAAACGGGTTGGAGGTAAACTTGAAGTTGATGTGCTTACGTTACTTTCTACTAAAGTACATGCTATGACTTAAAGACTAGACCGAATGAATGTTACTGCTGTGAATTCTAGTACCCCTTCCCCTTGTGAAATTTGTGGTTCTATTGAGCATGTCACTTTGAATTGTCAAGTTAGGAGCCTTTTTTTCCAAGACCCTAGTAAAGTTAACTATGTTCAAAACTTCAACCTGAGACCGGCCAATGACCCTTTCTCTAGTACCTATAATCCGGGTTGGGAGAATCATCTGAATTTCTCCTATAGGTCTATCCAAACCCATCGAATGTGCCCCCTATGAATGCTAAACCACCCAATGGTTTTCAAAGACCCCCATTCCCTTCTCAAACGCCCTAAAAGTCTAATTTAGAAGCAATGATGGAAAGTATGCTTATGGTGCAACAAAAACAGGATGAGTATCTTAAGCAATTAGCCTCAAAGGTTGATGTGGTTATAACTCATAATAGGATGTTGGAAACTCAAACTACCCAAAAAGCTAGTTTTTCATTTACATCCCAAACAGCCTTCCTAGCAAGCTCGAACCTAACCTTGTGAGCATTGTAACTATGTCACCTTGAAGGAAGAAGTAGAGGAATTAACTAGCCTTGAGGATATACCAATGGAAGAAGGCAGAGAAATAATCATGGCTAGAAGTAAGGAGAGAAACAATGGTGGCAAGACTGCCACATTGGTAGAGAAAGACGCTATAGAGATCCCCACAGTTTTTCCACCTAAGCTCTCTGACCCAGGTAGTTTTTCTACCCCCTATATTATGGGAAAGGTGAAAATTGAGAGAGCTTTCTGTGATCTAGGTGCAAGCGTCAGTATAATTCCATATTCGTTGTTTAAAAAGCTTCACCTAGGACCATTACTAGCTGCACCCTTTTCACTACATTGAGTTGACAGTTTTAAGATGCAACCCGTAGGCAAATTGGATAATGTACCAGTTAATATAGGAGATATTTGGGTGTTGGAAGACTTTATCATAGTTGATATGCTCGAGACCGATGATGCTCAAATTATCCTAGGTCGGCCCATTTTGGCTACAGCTGGTTGCGACATTGATGTAAGAGAGGGATGGATTACATTTGAGTTAGAAGGGTGCTATGCTGTGTTTTATCATACGAAAGAAGATGTGGTTTCTCCTAGTTCTTCTTTATTGGATGCATTATCCCTTTCCCCTGAGATTGATATGGAGGATGTCTTGAATTATGGAGATCCTCCTGATTCTGACTGGATTTCTTATGAGGACCCCGAACAAAGATATATTAAACAGGAGTTTACTACTCCTATCCACCTAACATGCCCGAGGTTGAGGCCCCTATTCCTAATGAGTCTTCTATGAGCGACTGTTGCAGGTTCACACAAGTTGTTCTCCCTATGCTTCTTATGGAAGGATTTGATGCAGATTCTGATTTTGGGGTACAAGAAGTTGATAGTAACCCACCTGAGAGGCCACGAGTAAGCTTTGCTTTGTATGCAAATAATGCATTATGGCACCGTGTCATGAAAACGAAGGATCTTCAGCCAAAACTTTTAAGATGGTACCTTCGACGGAAGAAGTTTGACTTTGTGGTCCGTGATAAAGCCAATGTCCATACACTAACTGATTCGACCAGGGTCTAGTCTTAACCTTAAAAGAGCGCTTCTTGGGAGGTAATCCAAGCTCTTTTTTCTTTTTCTTTCCTTAGCTTTTATTTTTACTATTTTTGTAGTTTGTGAAAAAAAAGAAAAAGCAACAGAAAAAAAATTATATGTTTGGCACAACGACCAGACCCCCAGAACTTTGGTCATGGGGTGTCAAAAGAGAAGTTGTGTCAGCAGACACTACGGTTTGACCATGGTGAACCCCATGGTCCGTGGTGTACTACTACGGCCCGTGGTCTAGGTTTTTGACCGTGGTGACCACACTTCTCCCTCATAATCCATCTTTAACCTCACGTCTTTCTCTTTCTCTACCTCCATTTTCTCTCTCTAAACCCTCCATAGATAATACCTTCAATCATCCCTCATTTCTTCTTCATTTTCACTCATTTTGATCGAAAATCATCCCCTTTAACTCAATCTTTTCTCTTTCTTCATAAATTTCATCTCTCTTCTTCTTCTTCTTCTTCAAACTCATCTTACTTCACTCATCCACCATAACTATCTTTTTCCCTCTTTTATTCTTCTTCTTGTTACTTAATTTCTTCATTTTCTTAGTTTTTAGTTTTGGTTTTTGCTTTGGTTTTTGCAGCAATGACACCAACCAAGAGACAAAGGAGCACCAAGGAGGTTAGTTCTTCAAGTTAAGCACCACTCAATCTCAAAAGACATCCCGAACCTCCACCAATGTGCGTGCTAGAGGAAACATTCCTCACCCTCTTAGTTTGACACATCCTGATCATATTGCTAGATACAATTGCTTAAATGAATGCATGGTTGTAGCAACTAGATATTATGATAAGGAACTGTTAGCTCAGTTAGGAATGTTGGATGATATTTGATGGTTGTTTGCATCAAGTGGTATGGGACACTTTTTAGAAATCAAAGAGCATACATATCAGGACTTGACCCTAGACTTCTTAAGTGCACTCCATACCGAGGTCACTAGAGGGCCTCAATGTCAAGCTAAATACATATCATTTTATTTGCAGGGATAATTATATGAACTGAACTTAGGTACCTTTAACTTTATCTTTGGTTTTCAACCTAGTATGGATTTGCCGAACCCCTAAGTCCCCCGCGAATTTAACCCGAATGCATTTT
Source organism: Carnegiea gigantea (assembly GCA_029747015.1). NCBI lineage: Eukaryota > Viridiplantae > Streptophyta > Magnoliopsida > Caryophyllales > Cactaceae > Carnegiea > Carnegiea gigantea. Next base: position 6,270 of record JAKOGI010001598.1, read on the forward strand.
TCGATGAACTTTCGAGGAGTGTTAGGTACAACACTAGTTCATCAAAGTGCACACATATTAGAAACTCTTGCGTTAGAGCAACCCGGCGTATTTTAGCTTGTTCCCTTTTTGCTCGTGATGATAGTCTAAATATCCCAAGATTGTCTAAGTTATACTTCTTGTCCTGTATAATGGTGCCCAGCTTGACCCAGGTTCCTTTTTAACCAGGAAATTGCATAGTGCTGCTGTTAGCACTAAAAGTAGTATAGTCATTAGTAGTATTTTGACTACTATTAGTAGATTTTTGGGTGTTGAACCTAATCATGAAGATAGAGTTTCCGGGTCCGAGCGGCTTGATCAAGCAGCTTTTGAAATTATGAACTTTTGTAAAGTTGAGGCTGGGCGTTATGTTGGATTTACCTTGGGGACCGACTTTTACCGCTTCCCAATGTCGATCGAACTAGCTTACTTCACCAGGCTAACCCTTATTGGGTACCTGGTGATGATGAGGTTGTTCGACCCGCACCCCATCATCCAGCCCCTCATTCTAGTTAAGCCGAACCTAGTTCTTCTTCTCAACCACCCCTCCTAACCATACTGACCTCCAAGACACCCTTCAATCCATTCAAAACGAGCAAGTTTCCCTTCGAGCATTTGTTGCTTCTGAGAATGCCGCTCTTCGGGATTTTGTCCAAGAGCGCTACAATGAGCTTCGTGGGATGCTTGCTTCCCAGACACAATATTTTCAGGGCTATAGGGCATGTCTAGAGACGTTGCGGGATTGGCATATCTCTTATGCCCAACCATCCCATCCTCCACCACTACCTCTTTTCTGATTGCTCTATGCTACCTCCCTTACCTTTTTCTATTGTATGCCCACATTGAGGGTAATGTGTGATTCAAGCATAGGGGCGTCAATCATTATATTTGGCATCTGAAGCCTGCTTTGGTTTGGTGCGCTTGTGATTTGATATGTTGTTAGTGATAGTTTTTAGAGTTTTTGTTATAGGTTTTAGTTTTGTTTAGCAGTGTTTCAGTAGTGCATTTAGTTTTCTTTTCATTCTAGGCTGCATTTTAGTTTTTCTTTTTATTAGTTTCTTTTGCATTTTAGTTTGCATTATTATTAGGAGCATTTAAAAATAAAAGCAAAAAAAAAATTAAAGAAAAAAATCCTCCGATGATGATCTTTCTAGATTTGGTAGACTTCTTTGGTTAAGTTTGATCCTTTAATTCACCTAAATTGTGCATAAAAATGTTTGAGAATGAGTTTTCGAAATAAGCTTTATGTTTTGACCACATGTCGAGTGTGAGTTGGTTACCCCATGAGTTTTTACATGAATTTTGGCATGTGTTTACTAATGAGCTAGTCATGACCTTGGTAGATGTTCTGTGAGGCTTTGAGCTTTTAGAGGCTATATATCAATTTAGTCTCATATTTTATTTCATGTGTGACTATTTCTTGACATCATTTCTCTAGAACTTGCTTTGATTCTCATTCAAGATCACATTTTGCACATGCATTTAGGCAATATGATTGAGGCATTTTTCTTTGGTTTGTTAAATCCCATGGCCAAATAGCCACCTTTGTTGTGTATTATATCCATTGCTAGCCCCCTTGAGCCTGCATTCGATTTTCTTAATTTGAACCTCTTATTATAGCCCATGGTTAAATACTTGTCTTACCCTTAAGCCAAGACTAGAGGAGCATTTCACTCTTTTGCATCAAGTTTGATAGGGCACTAGTAAGATGGATTGTTATCTTTTAGCGAATTTTGGATGTTTGGTGAAAGGATGTGAGATTTTGATAAATCCCTTATTTCATTGTATAAATTTTGGAGAAGAGTTGGAATTTGAAGTTTGTTATGGATTTCCCCTTGATTATCCTTTTTGGGAAAAAAAATGAAAGCAAAAAAAAAAGAAAGGAACATGAGAAAAAGGGAAACAGTAAAAAAAGGGAAGAAAGGAAGAAAGTGTTAGCCTTGTTGGGATTATAAGTTATTTGTAATTTTTCGACTCCTTCTCTCTTGAATAGGGTATGTATTTTGTTGATAAATTGTAATGGTCTAAGAAGGATGTAGAAAGTGTTAGCCTTGTTGGGATTATAAGTTATTTGTAATTTTTCGATTCCTTCTCTCTTGAATAGGGTATGTATTTTGTTGATAAATTGTAATGGTCTAAGAAGGATGTAGTATGATGCATCGAAATAGTTTGGCTCTTAGTCTCTGGCTTCTAGCTCCTCATTTCCAAAATGGTTGTTCCCCTCTTACCTTTACCCATTGTGACATGACAACCCTATGAAAGTCCTCATGATTATCTAGTGTGTTTGCATATTCATGATGACGAATTTGAGAATCTTGTCAAGCTTATGGTAGATTTAAGTCCATGGAATGAAAATTAAGAGAACCTTCATTATTATTAAACACATGAGTGATGAGAGCCATATAACAATAGTGAAGTTCTACCGACCTTGCTAGCCTTGTTTCATATATTTAAATGACTATATTTGAAGATTTGGGGAGATTGATTTAAGTTTGACATTGTAGTCTATCAAAAGGTTTTCGAAAAAATTTCATTCCCTAATCTATTTGTTAATAATTTTTGTATCTTTTTGGGCTATCTTTGGATCAGCCTTGCCATTTAAATGATACCTATATTTATCTTAAGGAGGTTGTGTATAGTTTTGTTTTTCTTTGCATTGCTTGAGGACAAGCAACGGTTTAAGCATGGGGGAGTTTGATAAGTGCTTAATGTATACATCATTTTAGGGATATTTTGCTTCATTTTTACGAGAATTATGTTCTTAATGTTATTATTTATACTCCTATTCTCGATGTATGCTTAGGTATGATTGTTTGGTATGTTTTACAGAATTTTAGGCCTTTTTGCCCAGCGTTTAACCCTTAACGGATGAATTTGACCTCCCCCACAGATACCTATGTGATGCTACGCCTGTGGAGCAAGAAAGACCACAAAATCCGTTCCAGGTAAGACCACGGTCGGACTGTGGTGAGTTGAGAAACTGTTACCTCTTCGTCTTCCTTAGGCTGTGTGGATTAAAGCGTTCAAGCTCTCCTATAAAAGGGCTTCATTCAATAGCAGAAAAGAAAGGCATATGCATAGAGATATAGATAGGAAGCAAGCAAGAGTAACATAGTTTATCTTCTTTCTCAAATTTTTGCTCTTTTTAGTTTAGGCTTTTAGTTTGGTATTCTTAGTCAATCCCTTTCGCTCAGATTTCGTAAAACATTGGTTAGCTGTTTAATCCTTAAACATGAGTGAGTAGTTTTTATTTTGTCTAGGGATTTAGTGGTTCATGAAAGTATAGTTTGATCATGTTTTAATCTAAAGAATTGTGCTTATTTTCATGATTGGTTTGATTTCGTTCTATCAAGTAATTATCATGTTGTGAGTGGATCTTTGGCTAAAATTTGCTTGCACACTTGAAACAATTGAGTAAAAAACTGAAAGGTGATATTTGATTGTTAGACTGCTTGATAAAACCTAACATAAAGTTATGCCAAAAGAGAGATTTGCATGTTAGGAGGACATAGATTATGATTGAAGATGTTTAACTTAGATTAAGACAAATTAGGTTGAAAGAACGACTTTGACTTAGTTTAGGTAAATTTGGTTGAGTTCGAAAGAATAGACAAAATTTTTGGATAGATTGCAAATCCTCGAAACTAACCGGTTTATGAAAAGCACATGCTTATCATTTTGATCTAGTCAACTTTCATAACTACATGAATTCC
>JAKOGI010001598.1:20000-207500 GCA_029747015.1 Carnegiea gigantea
TAGGGTTAGGGTTAATTCTTAATCATACAAGCTTGATGTTAAAGTGTTAGATTTTGATTGTTTAATCTTTGATTTGGCCATCTTCTAACTTCTTGGTGTTTTTGACAATGTTTTTGGTGATTTCAAATGAGTTGGAGTGCTTCTAAGTTGGCAATAAACTAGGGTTTTGGCAAGTAATGTATGGTTTGCATTAAACTAGCACTGAGTTTGGTTCCTGTGTTTGTTAGATTGAAAAATAATCTTCATTGGATATAATTATGAAGTGAATTTGGGTATGGTGATTTTATATACTATTAGGATGGACCAAAGTTTGTTTACATGCTTTTAAGGAATGGTTTAAGTTGAGGATTTGTCTAAAAAATAGAGAGAAATGCTAAAATAGTGAGGGCTAGAATTTCAGGAAAATAGGATAGAGTTCACGATTAAATTGGTAATGATCAACCTATTGGAAAATTATGATTTTTGGTGGGTAGATATTTCAGTGTGTTAGCTTTTAAATACTTTTTGAATCGCCTTAATCCGAGGTTTGTGGAAGACGTTATGGCCATTTTACCAAAATTGTGCAGAATGGACCAAAATTGACGTGCTTGTCTTCTAGCCTCATTTTGGGAATCCTATTGTATGAATCAAGCTTGGTATTCTAAATGAAAGGTTTTTGGGACTTCTTAAGCTTTCTATATTGGGGTTTTTAGTCCTAATCAAAGGTCAGATGATTAAGCTATCAGCCATTCTTTCTAAGCCTCTATTATACTTTTACATTTCTTTTACTAAATTATTAGCTATGAAATAAATATTTTTGCTAACCGTATGTTCCTACAACGATAGTTTTGTGCAGAATCTGGGCCTAATCTATCATTCCTTCTGCTTTGTGCATAATATTATTCAGTGAGCTTACATTTAAAAATTTCATGTATGTTCATTATCTATATCTTTAAAAATCAGCGCGTGTTTATCAAAATTAAAATGTTTTGGTAAGTACATCAATGAATCAGTTTAATCAGTGATTTATCACATAATTAGTGACCCCATCAGTTATCAGTTACAGGGCATAGCCCTTCAGTTACCCGCGCTGCTTCAGGTCAGGTCTCGATCACCTTGGCAGGTGTACACCTATTTTCAGATCGTAACAATTACCAGGGGTTCACTATCAGATAATAATTGACAATGCAGTTTCATATTTATCTCATTCCCTGTGTTTAATTAAAAATGAATTGCACTACGGGCCCAACTAGTTTTGTTTCCATGAATGTTTAACAATACAGGAATGCATGTACTGAGCTTCGGCTTACATTTCGAAATGTTTTCATGTTTTCTTTTAGAAAAGTATTCAGTGAATCGCCCTCAGGTGGGCAGGACGGCTGAAAATGATAAGTGAGCCAGGAAGTCTATATGGAATGGTGGTGTATTGTTATTAGGATGTTTATAACATCGTATTGTGATATATTTTAGTGTGGAAATTGTATATTTTATCAGAATTCTATATTTTCGTATAATCGTTGAGATGTTTGAATGGTTTTGATGTTAGAACAATTTCCTTATTTATCTAAATGGCCTGATGGGTTGTGATGGTGTGAATGCCTTTAATGGTAAACATTGATTATCATTGATAAGTTTGTCATGTATAGGCAAAGCCTTGTCCTTATTGGATGGCAGTGACGCCTAATCATTTGGGTTATCACTTTTGATTGGGGAAACTAATGAAAGAAATGCAAACAGTGATTTACTTACATTTGGGGTGTTACTGATTTGGTATCAGAGCCAAGTTGAGATTTTCTTTGTGGAATGTGGAGTTTAGAAATAAGAGGGTGAGAATGCTTGGTACTGAGGGCCATGGTATACTACTGGACTGATATTAAAAGTGTAGTAACAATATTAGCAATGCCGGTTGTTTACATTAGCATGTTCCTTAATTATGGTTATGTATACACCTCATATATGTCTTTTCTTTGTTAGATGGACCCTTATAGTGTTAACATGATACCGGGTGCATCTATGGCTGCTCACATCATGCTGCTGCAAGCTAATATAGAGGCTCATGTACGGGACCCTTTTTCTGAGTTTCACAGTATTACGGTCCATGCACATAGACTTTTCTGGTCCTTACCCGTAGTTCATCCGTGGGTGGAGTTTAGGTTCCGTTATCATCACTATATGGTAATAGGGAACCTAGGTTAGGACGGGCCTAGGTTTCAGGCCTAGGGGGCTTGGACTACTATCGCTACAGAGTTGTTATTAAGGGAGGAGTTTGAGCAGAGGGGGATTACCATGGAGACTCTACAGCATGTCTTCCCGTTACATCACGCACATCCTCCGCCTGCAGCCCCAGCACCAGCACAGGGACCACCCTCCCTGCCCGCACCAAGTACCCCATTGATGCCTGACAGTCCTAGGGAGGCTCATGTGGTGATAGACCTCCCTAATATAGCAGAGATAGTGGTGATCAGTTCTAAGGACGAGGGCCATCAGGAGGAGGAGGACGATACCGAGGAGGACTAGGACATTGACGAGGTAGTGGTAGAGCAGAAGTGGGATTAGGAGATTGATGAGATGATAGTGGAGTACAAGTTAAGTAGGAGTTCATGATGCCGAGTCAGAGGCATCGATTAGCAGCTTCGATTCAGGTGAGGAGCCTGATGATGAGTCCGACCTGGATTACGATCCATCTAGGGATCGTTAGGTAGTTCTAGGGGTTGGTCTTAGTAGTTTTCTTTTTTAGCCCTATTTATTTATAGCATGGTCAGTTTGGATGGATGTATTTTGTGTAGGATATGACATTGTATATAGTTAGTCCAATCCTCTCCGACCGTGATGACATGGTCCGTATCTCTTTTTGGTCATGTGATGGACCTAGTGTCTAAGGGATAGTTAGTGTTTAGGGTTGAGGTAAGTGTCAAAACTGACTTTGCCTAGTCAGTTAGATGTAATATGTTTTGCTAATCATGTGTATAAATAGGCAGTTATGTATGTAAATAAGCAGTTATGAAATGATATAATGAAGTTTTGGGTTTATTTTTAATAATCTTTAAATTGTATTAAATGTATTTGTTGGGAATGCTTATCTTATGTGTTTAGGCATTCCAGTGACTAAATTATTTCGTTTAATGTATAATCAGAATGTCCGAATCAGTGTGCAATAATGCAGAGATTCATAAAGAGGACATCTCGGATCATGGCCAGGGATCAGGTGATCAAGCCTCCCATCATGTGCCACCAAATTTTGGACAAATGCCACCAATTCCTTCTGAGTTGGCTAACAACATTGCGGACCCTAACTACTGGCTGACCTTAGTAGCTGAATTGATGAAGCGGATTCCCCAAGCACCTACTGAAACCCCTTTTAAAGAGGATAAATTAGCAGATAGGGTAGCACGACGCAATCCTAAAGTTTATGATGGCACTTCTAATCTGGTAGTATTAGAGGAATGGATAAGGAGAATGGTGAAAATCTTTACAGTGGTAGAAGTGGCAGAAGAAAAGAAAGTAAACAATGGGACGTATTATTTGATCGGTGAAGCTGACATTTGATGGAATACTGTTAAGGATAAGCTCGTAGGGCTTGAATTCACCTGGAATAAATTCCTGAGTGAGTTGAGGGCAAAATTCTACCCAGTTGTGGTCCAAAGGCAAAGGGAGAAAGAGTTTATGGAGCTGAAGATGAGTGGCACTATGACTGTGATGCAGTACGCTAGTAAGTTCACAGAATTATCTAGGTTTGTTCCTGAGTTTATATCATCTGAAAGGTTGAATATGAAAAGGTTTGAAGAGGGTTTGGCCTTCTATATTCGGAATCAGTTAGTTGGGCAACCAATTTTGACTTACCGAGAACTATATGAGCGAGCAGCTGAAGTGGAGCCAATAAAGACAGAGTTGAGAGCACTGAATCCAATCAACCAAAAGAGAAATGGGTTTGAGCGAGGAACTTCGAGTGAGAGTGTGAACCAGAAGAAACCTACTTCTGCTCCCCCAAGAGCCATCATGCAGGCTCAACAGCGCCCTATGTGAAATGCGGGAGAATAAATCACACCACCCCTGAATGCCGAGTAGGAACTAATAAGTGCATGTGGTGTGGAAGCCCTGAACACCTGATTACTGCATACCCCCGAAGGATGAAGGCTGTAGACAAAGGTACAGCAAAACCCTTGGCCTCACCTCACCAAGGGGCCCCACCACTAAGCCCTGCAGTAGTGGGACCGGCGTATGTAATGAGTAAGAAGGAAGCTGCCAACTCTGGTACGGTAGTCACTGGAACTCTCTTTTTAAATTCACAACCATTTTGTATATTATTTGACTCGAGTACTACTCATTCATTTATATCCACTTGATCTGCCATGTAATTAAACCTGGAAGATAGGAGGATGAAAACCAATTAGAGGATCAAGCGATGCAATGATTGTGTGATTGAATGCCCTATCTCCTATAAACTTGTTTCCATTACCATTGGTGGGACCACCTTCCCTGTGGATTTGATTCAATTTGATTTGTCTGATTTTGACATCATTCTGGGAATGAATTGGTTGCACCCTTATGGAGCTAAGATTGACTGTGAGGATCTTAAGGTTATTGTGAAAGATGAAAAAGGGAGAGAAGTATTCTTCTATGGGTAGAGAGAGTAAAAATCCTATCCCTTGATTTCTGCTATGAAAGCAAGTAAGCTATTATGTCAAGGGTGTATGGGATATTGGTATTATGCTATTGACACCCAAGCAAAAGAAGAGAAAGCTGGAAATATTCATGCAGTCTGTGAATTTGAGGATGTTTTCCCTAAAGAGTTACCAGAATTACCCCCACAGAGGAAAATTGATTTTGGAATTGAATTAATCCCTGATGCCCCACATGTTTCCAAAGGCCCGTATCGTATGGCCCCAAATGAGCTTAAGGAACTGAACCTTCAATTAGATGAACTATTATAGAAGGGCTTTATTAGGCCAAGTGTGTCACCATGGGGTGCCCTAGTGTTGTTCGTAAAGAAAAAGGATAGAACTTTAAGGCTGTGTATTGACTACAGGGAGTTGAACAAGATCACAATCAAAAATAAATATCCTTTGCTACGAATCAATGACTTGTTTGGTCAATTGTAAGGAGCAGGAGTCTTCGCTATGATTGATTTGAGGCTAAGGTACCACAAACTTAGGATTAAACCTGAAGCATCCCCAAGACCGCGTTTAGACCTAGGTGTGGTCGTTATGAGTTTACGGTGATGCCATTTGGTCTCACCAATGCTCCCGCAGCCTTCATGGATCTTATAAACAGAGTCTTTAAACCCTACCTAGATAAATTTGTGATGGTATGCCTTTGATAGTAAACGTTGATTATCATGGATAAGTTTGTCATGTACAAGCAAAGCCTTATCCTTGTTGGACGGCGGTAATGCCTAATCATTTGGGTTACATTTCTGATTGGGGAAACTAATGAAAGAAATACAAGCAATGATTTACTTATATTTAGGGCGTTACAGATTTGGTATCAGAGCCAGGTTTCGATCCTAGGACCTGTGGATTACGGGCCCGCCACGCTTCTGCTGCGGTGATTACTCAGTTAAGTCTCTTGAAAGAACTTAAGGACTTGGGAATTTAACTAGTGTCCCATGGGCAAGCACATGTTCAATTATCAACACTTACCTTACAGCCTCCCATAGTGGAGGAAATTCGAGTGAACTAAGAAAGTGATCTTGAAGTCCAAAGAATAAAGCAAAATTTAGGAAAAGGAAAGTCTTTTAGGTTTGTAGGACATGAGGATGGGACCCCGCAATTCCAGAATCGCCTATGTGTGCCCCGAAATGAGGAATTAAGGAAATAGATCCGAGAGGAGGCTCACAGTACCCGCTACTCGATGCATCCAGGAGGCACCAAGATGTACAGAGATTTAAGGCAATACTTCTGGTGGAATAACATGAAAAAGAGGTTGTAGAATACGTTGATAAGTGTCTGACCTGCCAGAAACTTAAAGCAGAGCATCAGCGTCCCATGGGTGAATTGCGACTTCTTAAAATTTCCACTTGGAAGTGGGATTCTATCCCAATGGACTTTGCTATGGGTTTACCCCTTTCTGCCTCAAAGAAGAATGCTATCCGGGTTGTAGTCGATTGACTTACCAAGTCGGCCCATTTTCTGCCAATCAAAGATACCTGGGGAGTTGAGATCCTAGCCCAGTCGTATGCTAAAGAGATAGTCCATTTTTCGCAAGCACTTCAAAAGGCCTTTGGGACCGAATTCAACTTTAGCAGCTCTTATCACCCTGAGACAGATGGGCAAACTGAAAGAGTGAATCAAATTCTAGAGGACATGCTAAGAGCTTGTGTATTGGAGTTCCAAGGGAAATGGAAAGATGATTTACCTTTGGTGGAGTTTTCTTATAACAATAGCTATCAGTCCACCCTCAGAATGGCCCCGTTTGAGGCTCTATATGGGAGAAAATATAGAACCTCACTGTGCTGGAGTGATTTGGATGAGGCATTGATTATAGGTCCTGAAATGATCAAGGAAACCGTGGAAACAATGAGAAGGATTCGAGAGCATGTTAAGGTTGCCCAGGGTCGGCAAAAGAGTTATGTGGATAAGAGAAGGAGGCCTTTGGAGTTTCAAGTAGGTGATAAAGTTTTTCTGAGGGTTACGCCAACTAAGCGTATCAAGAGGTTCGGGGTACAAGGAAAATTGAGTCCAAGATATATTAGACCATATGAAATCATTGGAAAGTTAAATCCCATAGCATATCGACTGGATCTACCGATAAAGCTAGAACACGTGCATAACGTGTTTCACATCTCTCAACTTAGAAAGTATACCCTAGATCCAAACCACGCCATTCTATCTAAACCTATTGAAATCACAGTGGATTTAGTATATAAAGAGCAAGCAATCCAAACACTAGATCACAGGATTAAGCCGTCACGCAACAAGTAAATACCTCTAGTCAAAGTGTTATGGTCAAATCATACCCAGCAAGAAGCTACTTGGAAGACGGAAGAGGAAATGAAAGCTAAATACCCACAATTATTTGAGGTAATCTTGCATTACATGGTAAAGTCATAAGTTTTAAGGGCGAAATTGTTTAAGGGGGAAAGACTGTAATAGCCCAACCCTAAATTATTTAATTATGTTTATTTATTTAATTACCTCATGTTTATGATTTTTTTCTCTCATAATTATTTATCGCATTTATTCACCCCGGTGGAAAAAATTTATTTAGGCCCTCACTTGACAATTCGGATTTTATTTGTTCATTTAATTGATTAATGAAAACTTTGGAAGAATTGATAGTAGGCCCTAACAAGTTTAATCTAAGTAATTTATTTTGTTTTCCGTAACATTACAAAAATTTAATTTTTGGTTTCATAAAAACGTTAACGTTATGAAGCATTTTATTTCCGAACCTAACTTATTTCGGCCGTTTTGAAGCCCAACAAGTTTGCTTGTTAACCTAACTAATTACCATGATTAGACTTAATCATGGTTAGCTCAAAACAATGACTTTCCTGCTTAAAAACTCAGGCAAGTGGATTAGTCAAAAAATCACAACTCAATCCACAAACTCCATTTTCGCTCTCCTCTTTCTCTCCCCCACGGCAGCAGCAGGTCCAGCAGCTTCAGGGTGTTTCCTGACCAGTTTTCTGGCAAGCCCTGGTGGTTTCCGACCCCACCAACATCCTAATACCTCTAACTACCATCCTCCATCATCTAAGCCATTAAACCTCATCTCCATCTCTACTTATTTTCAATCAAAGTGAGTAATCTTGAAACTTGATTTTGTTGGTTTTGCTTTTTATTTTAGTTTTGATTCTTGTTTTGAAGTTTATGATCTTTGATAATGTTATTGTGATAAGAAATAAGAGTTATTTTGGTATTGATCATGGTGGAGTTGAGGTTGGATCATGCTAGGGTTAGGGTTAATTCTTAATCATGCAAGCTTGATGTTAAAGTGTTGGATTTTGATTGTTTCACCTTTGATTTGGTCATCTCCTAACTTATTGGAGTTTTGGATGATGGTTTGGTGATTTCAAATGAGTTGGAGTGGGTCTAAGTGGGCCATAAACTAGGATTTTGGCAAGTAATGTATGGTTGGGATTAAACTAGCATTAAGCTTGGTTTATGTGTGTGTTAGATTGAAAAATGATCTTTATTGGATATGATTATGAAGTGAATTTGAGTGTGGTGATTTTGTATGCTATTGGGATGGACCAAAGTTTGTTTACATGCTTTTAAGGAATGGTTTAAGTGGAGGATTTGTGTAAAAAATAGAGAGAAATGCTAAAACAGTGAGGGCTGAAATTTTAGGAAAACATGACAGAGTTCACAATTAAATTGGTAATGATTGGCCCATTGAAAAATTATAATTTTTGGTGCATAGATAGCTCATTGTGTTAGCTTTCAAATGACTTTTGAATCGCCTTAATCCAAGGTCTGTGGAAAAAGCTGTGGTCGTTTTACCAAAGCTGTGCATAATGGACCAAAACTGACATGCTTGTGTTCTAGCCTCATTTTAGGAATTCTACTGTTCGAATCAAGCTTGGTTTTTAAATGAAAGATTTTTGGAGCTTCATAAGCTTTCTATATTGGGATTTTGAGTCTTAATGATAGGTCAGATGTTTAGGTTATGAGTCATTTTTTCTAAGCCTCTGTTATACTTTTACTCTTCTTTTACTAAATTATTAGCTATAAAATAGATATTTTTGCTAACCATATGTTCCTACAATGATAATTTTGTACACAATCAGGGCCTAATCTATCATTCCTTCCACTTTGTGCATAATATTATTCAGTGAGCTTACATTTAAAAATTCCAAGTACGTTCATTATCTGCATCTTTAGAAATCAGCGTGTATTTATCAAAATTATAATGTTTTGGTAAGTACATCAATGAATCAGTTTAATCAGTGATTTATCACATAATTAGTGGCCTCATAAGTTATCAGCTACAAGGCATAGCCCTTCAGTTACCCACGCAGCTTCAGCTCAGGTCTCGATCGGCTTGACAGGGGTACACCTATTTTCAGATCATAACAGTTACGAGGGTTCACTATCAGATAATAATTGATAACACAGTTTCATATTTATCTCATTCCTTGTGTTCAATTAAAAATGAATTGCACTACGGGCCCAACTAGTTTTTTCCATGAATGTTTAATAATACAAGAATGCATGTACTGAGCTTCGGCTCACATTTTGAAATGTTTCATGTCTTGTTTTAGGAAAGTGTTCAGTGAATCGCCCTCAGGCGGGTAGGACGGCTGAAGATGATAAGTGAGCCAGGATCTATATGGAATGGTGGTGTATTTTCATTGGGATGTTTATAACACCATATTGTGATATATTTTGGCGTGAAAACTGTATATTCTATCAGAATTCTATATTTTTGTGTAATTCTTGATATGTTTGAATGGTTTTGATGTTAGAACAATTTCTTTATTTATCTAAATGACCTGATGGGTTGTGATGGTGTGAATGCCTTTGATGGTAAACATTGATTATCATGGATAAGTTTGTTATGTACAAGCAAAGCCTTGTCCTTATTGGATGGCAGTAACGCCTAATCATTTGAGTTATCATTTTTGATTGTGGAAACAAATGAAAGAAATACAAATAGTGATTTACTTACATTTGGGGCGTTACAGATACAATGCCAAGCGTAGGCATTGGTGCCACATCATTCTTGAACTTCTAAGGTGCCAACCCAATTTTATCCCCTTTTTTTACATAACTTGGTTTGTGGTTTTTTAGCTTTGTAGATGATAAGGAAAGTTATGGAGCTGATTTTGTTCTAAATCACTGTAATGGATAGCCCTGAAGAGTGGTTTACTGATGCTTTTTGTTATGTATAGCTTACCCTTACTTTGCTCTAGTCCGAAGGAATGCTTTTGATTTTAGCTATCTGTTTTACCATGGCTTCATATTGCTTTGATTTTAGTTTGAAAATTTGAGAGTTGAGATTGATGTCTCCTAGATGCTTACTAAAAATTACCCTTTTTCACGCACGATTGCATTCCTTTGCTCAAGATTTAGTTCAGTGCTGTGATCATGTTATGCTGTTAGTCTATTACTATTTTGTGCATTACAATGCTTTGGCAAATGATTAGTCTTGATGTATTTAACTTGCTGTTGAGATATCAACATCTTTCCAATGAATCCATTATTAGAGTTAAATGAAAGACTTAGGTTACACGGTGCTCCATTGCCTCAGGTATTTGACATCATTCTCACATGTTTCCATTATTTCATTTTCATATATATGTTCAAGAATTTGTTTTATACTCTAACATAAATATCCTACATGTACTGTGCAGGTGGTAGTTTTGTTCATCATTCCAAGATTACACAGTCTGGTGACTTCAAAAGGATTGTTGAAAGCTGTGGTTTTCTCCCAATATGTCCCAAGGCTTTTTCAGATTTATCCTTTATATAAGGAGGTGACAAGGACCTCTAACATAATAATAAAAATGGCATGGGCTGGTGTTGTATTCAATTTGTTCCTCTACATGCTAGCCAGCCATGTTAGTTGAACACTTAAATTTGAGCCTTCGTGTCCAGTATATCATTTGTCATTCATAAGTCATGGCTTGAAATTGCTAATATATGGTTTTATATCAAATGACCAGTAGTTGGAGCTGCTTGGTATTTGTTTGCAATAGACAGGCAGCAGAAATGCTGGCATGAGTCATGTAAAGGAATAGTATGCAGTCATCTCTTTCCCCGTTGTGATGTTGAGCAAGGAAGCTATGCGTTAAGTAAGATTTTCTGTGCCATTGTAGTAGATACAGATCAAATAGTGCATTCTGATGTCTTCAACTTTGGCATTTACTATGACGTTCTTCACTTAAAATTATAGAAAGCCATCACTTTTTTAAGAAGCTCATTTATTGCTTTTAGTAGGGGCTTCGAAGTCTTAGGTATACATCTGATCAGATTTCATGTCATATTTTGTGTCAAAAATTGTAGCATTATAATTTTTAGCAGTATGTTTTCCCCTTACAGAAATAAGCTTAATGTGTGTGTTATTCCATAGGTTTTGGATTTTGTTTCTCAGTATATGCCAGCCTACAATGCGTACTTACCAACACGTGACTCTAAAGGACCGAATGGATCAGATCCAAGCCAAACACTTATGATTGAGCTAGATGAAGGGAGGAACCCCATTCTAGGGAGCTAAAGGATGTGTTAATGTTTCCAAAAGGTAGTTCTTCAGTGCATTCCGTGTTCCTTTTTCTGAGATACCTCTTGACAATTGGGCATTTGCTGTTAGAGTCGTCAGCTATGTATGTGTGTGTCCAAATTCCATTCAGGTTCTCTCATGTAATATCTTGTAAATTAAATTTCTTTTGCAATTGATGTCCAAAGATGCATTCTTGTTTTGTGTAAGGCTGTTTTAAAATAAAAAAGCTTAACTCCATGAAAAAAGAGATTGTCTCATAAAAGAATTTGAAATTCTCCCTTTCTGAATGGTATTTCATCCAAATTTGAAATAGTAACTTAACCATCAGTTGGATTCTAATTCTAATTAAATCGACCCAAATTTTCATGACTTATGATGATTACTCTATATACAATAATGAAAATCAAAATAACCCAAAGAGAAGAAGATGAAGTAAGATAGAGATTATATGATACAGCTGTTCAGCTTAAGAAGCCACTTGAGGGCATACTGATGTTCAGCTTTAGAAGGCAGTACCTGAATTCTAAGCTTGCATTTTCGGTTCTGTTTGCAACAGTAGAAGACATGGGTAGCCTATTTTATACAGATAGGCTGGAGGAGGTACTGAAGAAGAAAGAATGAGAAATCTCTGCGAGAGGCTGAAGATCTATTAAAGAATGCTCTCGCTAATGAGGATGGAAACTCACCAAGCCTCGCTGCCACTATTTATGCATCAAAGTTTGCTATTAATGCATTAAGGCTCTTGTAGTGTAATAATTCAGGAAATATCAGAATGCCACAAAGACTACCTCCCATTCTCCACCTGAGAAAGCCAACTAAGCCTGATTTTTACTTATGGGGATGGTCAATTGTTGATATTTAAAGTTGGAAAGGACTGTGCACTCTTGTTTTTCTTTCTCCTGCTCCTAACTATATTATCACTAGTTGTTACGTGGACTAATTTGAAGTGTTTAGGTGTCAGCATGGATATGCCAGAGTAAAATGAAGAGAGCTTGGGAAAACATGTATCAAGACCTTGTACAATTTGTAATGTTATGGTTGAGGAATCTCTAAGTACGGATGACATTTTCCTGTAATTGTTATAATGTACTAAAATTTACAAGCAACTCTTTCAAATTTACGTTACATTAAGCTTTCAAAAATGCTCCTTCACAGTTTAGAATCCATATCTTATGTCCCTATGTGCATAAAGTTCTCTTATATCTTGTGTCCGAAACAATGCTCCTTTACATTTCAGAATAGGCAAAAATTCTCAATTCGATATGAGGGAAAATGGGCCATTTACATTACATGCGTAATTAAAAGTGCATTTTGATAATTTTCAGAATTTTTAGATGGTATTTGTAATTGTTTTGAACATTTTAAGGTTAATTTTGGGATCAGTGTCTCTACTAATAGAAATTTTAGTAAAGATAAGACTATCTATATTTAAATCTCTCCAAACTCATAAAAGTGGGTAACAAGTATGAGTTACTACTATAAGATCAATTTTGAGACAAAGTATTTGATTTTAACAATTAAATTTTTGTCCCCTTTTTCACCTCTATTTGCAATTCTGCAACCCCCCTAAAAAAGTTGTCGTCATATTTATCGCCAATTTGAAGGGTGAAATAAACTATTATTTTTCTTAACCATAGGTCAATGGATGATAATTAAAAAAATACAACGGGTGAAAATTTCACCGTTAGAACTATTTTTCTTTTTTAATCAAGTTGAGGTTTGAAAAATATATCCATTGTGATATCTGAAAAATAAAATTAGAAAATTAGGTTGGGAAAATAGATTATAAGCGAGTAGTCATTTCCAGAGATCACAAGGTTTCATTCTCAACTCCAATGTAACCCAAACCAAACAAAATAATACAATTTTTTTATAGTGATGAGCTCGTTACTTCGTTTTTCGTCTTTGCTGATGAAGTCAAGCTGAAGCCGCATGCAATAAGTATTATTGTTAAGCTCTCTCTCTCTCTCTTCCCGTCTCGTACCTCTGGTTGCTATTTAACATCATTTGATATTAGATAAGACAGTATTACAAAAGATCATTGTGAGATGTGATTGTCTTATCAACCCACAACCAATTCTTCTAATTTTCATCATTAATAAGTTATCGTATGACCTTGAAGAATTCATAATGAAGTTTGCCCTTACTCTTGGTGAAGATTTTACACATTTTGTTTTCTAATGTGCTATTTTAGTATAATTGCTAATATGTTCAAGTTACGCATTCATAATTTAACTAAGTAACATATAGAAAGTAAAATGTAGTAAAAGAGTGAGTTATGAGTAGCATGTCTCATTTGGATATGAGATGTGCTAGGGTATGGGTTGATAAGCTAAGATTTTTTTTCGATTGATGCACTTGCCTTTATCATCATTAAAGTAAAAAAGTGACGCTGTTCCATTCACCAGATAGCAATTTTAAAATATGTAACCAGAGTGTGTTACAATTTTATGGACATGGAAATTCACTTTCTAAGGAAAGGTTTCTACTAGAGTCATGTATATACTTTTTCTACTAGTAATTAAGCATTTGCACTCCCAAAAATCAATGCTCGGACCGAAAAGAAGTCTCTTGTACAATCTACCTATTAGAACATACCAAAAAAGAAATTAAATTAATTATTTAAAAATATAGAAAGGATTAATTATTTGTTGAAAAAAAAGGACGTACCGCCTAATTGTTAACCTGTTCTATCTCTAGATATCTTGCACCTTTACCTATGTCAAGGCAAATTAATCTTAGCATTAACACATTCGATTGTTCTTACAGGTCTTTATTAAGAAATGGAAGAAAAATACTTCTGCTAATAAAATCCCTTATTTGCAGCTGTCTTCTTTAGGAAGGCAATACAATATATTAATGGATTCCTCATCTAAGTAGAATTTGTTAAGCTATTACATTCATGGCATATATCCATGAGTTTTCAAATTTAAGAGTCAAATATAAGCAGAAGTATCCTAGAATTTACCACTACTTCCTTGAACTTTTGAGCTGTGTAGTTTCATAAACAGCTACCATGTTCTTCAGCTCTGAAGCAACGGCAGTGGCAGATGATGTGACAATCTTATGGCAGTACTATACCCTTAATTTATGAATTCCAATAACCTAAGATTTGGGGGAGGGAAAGGATCCATTAACTTGTATTAGAACGTTATAAGATAAACACAAGCAATAGATCAACATGGACAAAAAAGGTCAGTATTCAGGCCTATTTCAGCGTGTTAATCAGTTTGGGGACATCCAAAACTCCTAACACTCAAAATTCTTATAGGCTGCACTAATGAAAACCATTTTGCAATCCACAATATTGATAAGGTTAGGTCACACAAATAATATATTAAAAAAAATACAGTTCCCAATTGAACCTCAAAATACTAACATCCCCAGCAAAATATAACACATCGTACAATAGAAGGTGGCCATGGCAATTATATGCAAACAATATCCATAACCTAAATGAAATACTACAGCCACTTGTTCATCATTGCCTAAACACTTAACAATAAGTATAAGAAACAAGCTGTGAACTGATTCTCACGAATGCTAGATGTCTCAAATCCAAGCTATTGATGTTTAAGCACTCTTTACTGCTATAATAAGGCCATTCAGGCAGGTCAAATTTCAGCTTCTTGTAAAATTTACTACCCGAAACATATGAATTATAAGGTGTAAAGGGATACATAACCAATAAACAAGTTGTGAACTAATTGTCATGAATGCTAGATGTCTCAAATCCAAGCTATTGATGTTTAAGCACTCTTTATTACTATAATAAGGCCATTTAGGCAGGTCAGATTTCAATTTCTTGCAAAATTTACAGCCCGAAACACGTAAAATAAAGCTTCCTGTCCACTGCCTCCTAAGCCACCAGTGACTTGCTTCTGCACTCCCTCTTTTCCCATAAATGACTTCCTCCTTGAGT
Source organism: Carnegiea gigantea (assembly GCA_029747015.1). NCBI lineage: Eukaryota > Viridiplantae > Streptophyta > Magnoliopsida > Caryophyllales > Cactaceae > Carnegiea > Carnegiea gigantea. The sequence goes on from JAKOGI010001598.1 coordinate 35,065, forward strand.
TCTCTCTCTCTTCCCCCCCCCCCAATTGCTAACACACCTCTTGCTAAGCAATGTCTCCAACAAGTAGTGAAACTAGTTGTGCCTTCTTTTCCCCTCCTTTTTTGATTCTCTTTTTTTTCTTATTTTTCACAATCTGTCTCAAATCTCCCTCTCTTGTGAACTTTCATCTAATCTTTATCTTCCTCTATATGCCTATCCATAATCCCCTTAACAATATGGATGCTCGAGTAGTTTTCTTCCCATAATGGTCACCCTATCGTTTGCTCTATTGAAGGCAATTCACAAAATATTCAACATCTTTACAAGCAATAGAGATTTCCATTTCTTTCAAAACCCTTCATAAATCCTAATGAAACCTTCACAAAGTATTCCAATTGGAAGATTCCCCAATATATTTCAGAAGGGACCAGGAAAACAAGGGATTTTGATGATAAGAGAGATCATAATGCACAATTTATAACCAAAAAAGGTAGAACATTTCCTCCTCAAAACACAAATTAATAGTTAAAGCACAGAAGCGTGTAACTTTATAGTTCATTATATATAAAAAAAGAACTAGTCCTGAGCATCCAACTCTCTGCAGTATTTCAGCTCTAGTATTCTTGTGATTCTGACTAGGAAAATAAGCATTTCTCATATAATTGGACAAGAACTTGAGCTTCCTTAATTTTAGCATGTAAAGGAGTATTTACACTAGGAACATCTCCTATAGTGTGTCTTAAGATGATAAGAGGGATGATCACAAACAGATGAGAAATTACATGCAATTTTACTAACTTGGAGAAGGTCTACAGCATGCTCATCTCATTCTTCCTTAATCCAATGTCCCAATGGATTGCCACGCCTTTGTATTCCACCATATCCTCATAACATAAATACCTCCATTATGATCTTGTTTGAAACTGTTGATTTTTCAAGGCATATCTCTGTGCTTTTCTTGGAACTGTTCAATAGAACTACCTCTCCTATCATTACTCTATTCCTTGACAAGATATTCTGCCAAGAGTCTACTCTGCTTGGTTTGCATATGATTAAAAACATTAGTATCATTATATGCTTCATTGAAAAAATAATTAAATGAAATAACAATGTGTAACCTCACCAAATTATCTGTGAAGAACTCATATGGGCAACTATCCTTTGCCTTTTTTTATATGGCTTATTATATCCATAGTTCTGTCCTTGAAATTAAAGCAGAGAAGAATTTGTCTTTTCTTATATACATAATGGAAAAACACCTAAAAACCTAAAATAAAGTTTTTTGTCAATGTACAATAACGTCCCCATCATTGTTATAACCTAATTTCCAAATAGTACCAACCAATAGAAAAAGTTACCAAAAAAATATTTGAAGTAATATGATTGAGTTAATTTTACCAAGTCAAATCCCCTAAATTTGACTTGGAGAGTCAACGATAGCTCTTCATTCAGCCTACGAAAGAATGCAGCTTTTTCTTGGGTTTCATCTTTCATCTTCATATATAGATCCTTCATGGCAAAACAAAAGGAATTTTACTTCACTAACCCTTAATCTACAAAAGCATATATATACATGTGAAAATGTTATAGAAGAATCTTTTTAATTGAGTTACAAATGCCTCGTTTATAAAGAAAACTTGATGAAGACCAAATCGATCTCTATACAACTCAGATACATTCAGTATATGCGCCTAAATGCTGATGACATTTTGTTAACGTCACTATCCTCAGAAAGACTCGAAAGCACACATCTTCTAGCCGCATAATATGTATCATTGTACAACACTTGGCTACAAAATTAATAGAAAAGTTATACATTGAATCAGTAATTTAAGAATCACCTAGCTTACACAATCCTTGGTGATGCGGTAGGAGAAATGCATATTAGCAAGTGCAAAGAGTGTGTAGTTACCTTTGGTCTTGTAATGGGTTAAAGGCAAAGTCAGTGTATTGCTTCAGTTCGTAGCCTATTTCCCTAAAGATACTCACGTTCCTTTGTATATGAGGAGAGCATAAAAAAGGTGCAAACTCTTTCCTTTCTCGATGAGGATGGTTGCGCCTTTCTAACATTGTGTTTCCTCCATCTACTTTCAAAACACACAATTTGATATTATTCAAGTTCACAAAGTAGTACTTTAAAGGAAGAATAGTAAGTAGCAATGCATACAAAAGTTGTTAAGAAATCCCAAAGAATGATGAAGGAGAAATGAAATTGCCTTACACCATCAAATTTCTGCTATTTTTCATCATTGAGTTGAGTCATATATTATGATTTTATATAACAATTCTCAAGTTGAATGAATTATTAAATCCTTTATTAAAAAAATAAAACAAAAGCATGTTCTATTACTCACAAAAAGCATGTTTTATTAGTCCCATAAAATAGAAACCAATATACAGCACCATTATATAGTGTCAGCTTTAGTTTTTCTAAATTTATATGACATCTAAACATACAAAAAACTTAATTATATCTGCAACATGGATAAGGTTAACTCCGTCAATGTGCGCTTACACATTCAGAGGATATTATGCATCCTGTCATCCAGTGTCGCTAAGATATGGGGAAAAATGTAACAAAATGCCATCTTTCCCCCTCCCCCAAAAAAACTCCAAAGAGAGAGAGAGAGAGAGAGAGAGAGAGAGAGAGAGAGAGAGAGAGAGAGAGAGAGAGAGAGAGAGAGGCCAAATAATAAAGGGGGAAACATACCTCTGGGTAATTGCTTGTTGCTGCAACGCATGGACCTCGTTGTTGGTCTTTTTGAGACTTCTTCCATAATACCTTTACCTTTGCCAACATAGCTTAGTTCTTGCATATCTCATATTGGACATCAGCATCTAGCTCTCTAATCACAACTCTAGTAACAGGGGCATTCGCTTCTTGAGGATTTGATTCATGGATGAATTTTTAAGCGGCTATTGGCTGATTCTCTTCTTGAGAGATGCCAAGGCTGAAACTTGGCAAAGTAAATTATGGGAAGTCATGCTTGCTCTTTTTGGGCATTCAAAAATTGCTTCTTGATTGCCTCAACCTCCAACAAGAAACCTTCCGACGTACAGGAGTCCGGTGGGAGTGTCGGTGTGGTACTCTTTGACTTCCCCGGTAAAGTTATGTGTGCAAACATTGCATCACTTGTGATTTGCACAGCTGTAGTTCTTACTCTCTTTAGTGAAGCATGTGCTTCAGGAAGCAACTTCTCTAATTCCGTCATCACCCCTGCCAACATACGACTATTGGTGATGATTTCATTGCTTGTCTTTTTACCATCCTCAAGAAGTACCTGATCAAAAGGAATAAATTTTGGCGTCAAATAACGGATACACCTAACAGTAACATGGGACTAAAAAAGTGATCAGTATAATTAGATACAACTAATAGGAACATGGGACCAAAAAAAGAACTACGATGATCATTTCCTTGCTTAGCTTTGGCATTTGGATTGACCATCGCATACTAAGATAATTTATCGATCATTCCCTAGCAGTACAAGAAATTTATTACTGGCAATGAAGAGCTAGATGAGATCATTAATAAGGAAAAAATTATGTGGATTATTAGTCTGCAAATCATCCACGAGCTGAAAGAAGGCTATAAATTAGCTCTTCTATGCTTGTTTTTTAGGTAAAAAAGTCTACAAAGAAGCTCATACCTTGTGAATATATATAAACTATAGTCTATATGTCTCTCTCTTCCTCTCCCTTCGAGGGCTCTGATCTATATGAAGTATTTAGGTTTATGTGACACCGTACAACTTGAAACCAAAACCCCTAAATAGGAGCAATTTGTCCTTAGGGGTTTTTTATAAATGAAACTTAATTCATCTAAAAGAAGACAAAAACAACATGAATTATAGCATACACTATGAGAAGATTGAGATGCACAAGATACAATCAGAAATATTTATTTTGGAATTTGACAACTCAATACAAATCCCTGTTGGTCAAAGATTAGTCTACCATTGCCAGCGTGAAAATGCGTTATGTGCATAAGAGTATGAATAAGACTGTGCTGATAGAGAGTGGCCACGGGGTCATATATTTTAATCTTTGATTGTACAGTTTCATGTTCAGATTCAGCAGCAGTTTCAGGGGTTGTATTAGACGGTTCCTCCTTATGAACCTCTTGAGCTTCATCGGGTGCTTTGGTCTTATCCAATTGATCCTCAAGGGCACGTCTGCCAAATCTGACTTCAAATTCTTCTTCTTCCCTTGATTTGATTTTTCCATTTGTCCATCCTCTCAATGTCGAAAATTGATGCGGGACAGACCTTACTTTGAAAACAACCCGATCAAGATAACAAAGCTTTGAAAGAAGAAAAAACTTCAATTTCTTTATAAACATGCATGAATTCTGGTGTATACCAGCACAATATGTGACAAATAACAATTATCAACCATGTTATAAAGCTGCTCTTGACCTTTATATCAGTATATGAAAGATATGAAGTCCTAAATTTCATTCACATTAACTAGTGGATCTAAAATTTTAAGGATTCCAAGTAAGTGAATGAATAAAATGAATGAATAAAGTGCAGAACATACCATTAGGAGGAATATTGGCCCCCTAAAGGATCTTGAGGCCTTCTTTTTTTAGTCATCAACCGATGACATAAGGGCTCTCATTGTATATCGTACCTAATTTAGTTGTGTCACTTTGCTTAAATATAATAATGCATTAAGTACCAAGTAATTCACTTCACTTCTCTAGTTCACATTGTTACACGTAGACACGACCAAGAGTATGAAGTTTGTTTTGAAGTCTTCTCCCCTATCTACCTAACTACTAATCATCTCAGTCATCTCCATAGATTTAGGGACACCATCACGTTCAAGCCATTGTTCTCTCCATCACTTCGGTAGGCTTTTGAATTCGGTAGTGGAATTGGTTTTATTTTCGGCCTCAGTCACCTCAAGGGGACACTTGGGAATAGCTAATGTCATATAGACATCATGCTCAGTTACCCTCAACCTGTCGTGGGCGACCGGTACGTAGCTTCAGCAAGTACCAAAATTCTGGACTAGCCACGATGGTAGCTTTCGTAGTTTAGGAAGTCGCCAAACCCAATTTCTTTGACAACTTCCTTTTGCTTATCATTTGCATTTTTAATGAGCTACCTCAACCCCTTGGGTGACATCCGATTGTTGAATTCTTTTGCCTTGGTTTTTGTTCTTTTTGTTTTGTTTATAAACTAAGTTGTGGTTACATCCTCTGCATTGCTGCCTAATGGAACTGCCCCCTTCTTATTCCTTGCTCATTGGTGGTATATCAACCATATCGACATCTCTATATGGCCTCTGCTGCACATTAGGCTAACCATCTAAAGGTGCTGCCTGTGTGCCATCTTCTACACCCATTTGAGTGTATAGAATCGGTCGTTGAAGCTCTAGTTGGGAAAATGGAGTGGGGAGTGCAAAGGTAGGCATTAGTGTGGGAGTTGCTGTCTGCAGAGGGATATACTCTTTAGTGATTGCATAACTCAGACCTTCTTCAGAGTCGGGAGTGTTAGCTATGTACGTTGAGACTAGTCCCTCTGAATTAGCTTGCACACATAATCTTTTGGGTTGACTTCGAAGCCTGTATCCCTTTCTCTCTTTTTGTTCTCCTGAGATCGTTTAGGTTTAGATTGTTCACTGCAAAAATCATTTTGATAAACTAATATAGTATTCATAAATATCAGTGCCAACATTTCATACACTTTTTGATATTCTTGCTCAGTAAATTCTGTTAAAAAGGAAAACTACCATGAGAAGTTAAACACAAATAATGAAAACTACGCTAAACACAAACAATGAAAAACCTAAACACTCTTGACTTTGTGATGTAGAAAATGATTACAGAGTCCTTAGCAGCCCTCACTAAACTAATACACTAGTGATATACAGCTTAATAATAATAGTCAGATTAACGAAACATTCCCACGAATTTCATAAGGAGAAATATCTCATACCTAAACTGCCATGATCTTAAATAGGACTGTGCAAAACCGGTTAATCAGAGTTTCAGTTAACCGATTTTTCGGTTCATGAAAATTCTAAACTATAACCAAGCTGAAAATTTCAGTTAACCACAAATTTTGTTTCGCCTAAAAGCCAAATCGTAACCGAGCCGAAAAAGTCGGTTAACCGATTTCTCGGTTCGGTTAACTGATTTTTCGGTTTGGTTACTAGTTAACCGTTCACAAATAAATAAAAAAGTGTACTTTCTTACCTAAATTTTTCACTTTTTATGATTAAAGTTTTTTATAAAAATTAAATTTTGGTTAGCATTCATAAATAATAAAAAACGTGCACTTTCTTACCTAAATTTTTATGTTTTATGTATAAATTTTTTAGAAAAAAATTATTTTGGGTTTGGTTAACCGAATTTTCAAATCGTCCTAACCATAATCGAACCAAAAACCGAAATCTTTTTTTTGGTTGGTTAACCGAACCGAGTTTTTTGAAAAAATTGTAAGGTTAATCGGTTTTTTCGTTTTTTCGGTTTTTTGATTCAATTTTCGATTTTGATTTTTTTTCGCACCCCTAATCTTAACATTGTCTAGGTAACAGGTAAAGTTAAAATTTGCAATAGATTTACCATTTGACAAACCAAGGGGGATAATAGTAATATCGAGTATGTTGTTTACGAGATGAACGCTAAACTCTCATAATGTAGGAATACATATAGGTGCATAAATGATTCTCCGATATAAGACAAATTATGACCATTACATAAGGTTCATCTATGTTTTAGATCTTTCACAAGATCGCAAAACCAAGTGCAAAAAATAGGACTCCACAACTATGTAAAAAAGTGATCCAACAAACAGTCAAGAATTAAAGTAGAGACTATGACTCAGCGCAACAATAACAACTCCAATATTGATCAATCATAAATATGAAGGTTACAATTAGATTTTCATGCAATCACTATGCATTTGCTGTTTAGTTCTTACTAAAATGCACATATTACATTTGAATGCTTTGCATTTCAATCTCCAAATCTTCTTGAGGAGCGCTAGGGGTTTTTGACCTTTGATTGCTTTTTGTAAAAACCATTTTCCTAAAAAGAAAAAAAAAGGCATTAAGAGTACACCAATCATAAAGTTTACAAGGTAAAAAGCAAATAAATTCACCAAACCATATACCCAATTCACAAAAGCAATTGCATAGGTTTATCAAAACAATTGTCTAATATAATGCATCTTTCATTTTGAGGTTTTTAATTGCATGGATCACAAACAATATTTACAATTGACCAAGATTGATATTGATGTTCACATTTAAAGGAGGACTATGGAATGTTGCTAATACAAATGTGAACATCAGTCATTTGTTGCCTATCTTTAACTTTCCCTGGTCCACCTTTAGATTTGAACATCAATATCAATCTTCGTCAATTGTAAATATTGCTTGTGCGTATTTTGTGTGGTAATTTATATTTTATGTGCATATTTTGTGTCATCTATGTTTAATATGTATGTATGTGCTTGAGTTACTGTTAGTATTATTATACTTGGGGAATAATTAGTTGACTTATTATATTAATAACACTTTGTTTTCAAAAGAAAAAAAAAGGAAAGAGGAGTGAAAAAAAAAAGAAAGACTTGACCCAAAAAAACAAAGGAAAAAGAAAAAGAAAAAGGGGGAAGGGGTTTTTTCACGTGATAATTATTAGGGGGGTTCTGTTTTCTTATCTTAAGACACAAACACACACACACACACACACAGAGGAGAGGAGAGAGAATAAGAAGAAGAAGAAGATGAGGGGGAGGAGGAGGAGAAGGAGGAGGAAGAAGAAAAAAAAATTGGGTTTTGATTTTCATTGCATATTAAGATGAGTAATTCTTGTTTTCCTAAACCTAAAACTAATTAGGAGAAGATTACTTGAATGATTTATGCTTGAACTAGAGGATTCAATAGAAGGTTGAAACAATGAATTCGATGTTTTTAGGGTTTGTAGATTCGAAAACTAATTTCAATCCACCCTAAAATTTTCATGTTTATTTATGATTTTTGGGTTATATGGATGTTGAATGTTGATCGGTATGTTGTGAATTTGTTTATATATATGCTAAATTATGCATATTTTGTTTGATTGCTTGTATTGGAACAACAAAATGGTAGAAAAGAAGGTTAATTTTTAGATTTTTACAGAAGTCATGTACTGTTTTGTTGCCCCTATAGTTGACCTCATTTTAGCCCTTATTTGATCCATTTTCCTCATGATTTTCATGCCGAATTTAGGTGAGAAAGGGTCAAATTCACCTCCTTCGATTCATATTGTTCTTATAATGTGTTTTTCCTTACTTGGAGGAGAAATCCTTGGATTTTTACAGAAAAAGAAGGTTTTGGCAATGAAGTCAATGAAGAATAAGGTTTCGACGAAGACCTGAGCACCGGGGGAAGCAGATCTAAAGGAAACAGTAGAGCGCATGACCATGCAGCTGGATGCAAGGCCATGCCGCCGCACCAGAAATGTGGCACGGAGTGGCCGTACCACCTGGCATGGCTGTGCGCCATCTTTGCTTGCTTGCTCGCCCGATTTTTCTTTTTAAAGCCCCTTCGGGCGTTTGGTTGGGGCTCTCCCTGTCTCCCTTTCCATGACTTTTTGGGAGTTCTTAGCTTAGGTTTAGCCAATAAAAACCCATTTGGGGAATTAGATTAGGAAGATTAGAATTGTTTTGGTTGTTTAGATTCAAACTTGCGGATTCCTAAGTTCATTCAATCAACATAAGTTTCCTCTTCTCTTTCTCTCTCTAATTTTTATGTTTTGTTCTTGTTTTGATTATGTTTGATTTTTAGTTTTTGTTGTTAATTCATGCTTATTAGTTTGTTAGATTTTGTTATTGCTTTAATTTCCTTGCTAGTTCATGTTTGTGTGTTTAGTTGCAATTAGGTTTAATCGTATTTGTGATGCTTAGTTGTTAGTTTGTGTAAATTTGTATGGTGATTATCCTCTTGATGGCTAATTGATCTTGTTTAGGCCTTTACCCATCTTATTTATACTTGAATTTAGAGTTTTCTTTCATGCACGCCAAGTGTTCAATTAAGTGTTTGAAAGAGCTTTCATCTGTGTTTTGGGGCATTCGACTTATGCTGAGAGGTGAGGTTGTTTGTCTAGTGTGGGTAGACAGAATACGTGGGATTCGGACATAAAAATAGTCTCGATTGCTAGCTAGGTCAAGGGTTGTCAATCTTGTAGTTTAATTGAGCTAATCCCATGAAAATAGGAGGTTAGAACAATTAGACTAGCTTATGACCCTTGATAGAAGGTTTGGGTGGTCTTTAATGATGCAACTGATTATCTCTAAATACTGGCATAATTTGGGAATGTAAAGGCTCAACTGGCTTAGTCGGTTCGTCTTAGATTCGATCACAACCCAAGTCTATTTTGTTTACTTGTTTTAGTAGTTCAGTTCCTCTTTCTTCACCCCCTATATTGCCTAGATTGATACGCTTGAGTGAGTTTTGGTACCTGGAAACCTAACCCCCTGCGGACAACACCCCGAGTACTCAACGATGCACCGTGTACTTAGGGTTTATAAATATTAAAACCTACCCAACAAGCTTTTGGCATCTTTGCTGGGGAATTGGCATTTTTCAATATCAAGGTTTACCATAGTATTCGAGGCTAGGCCTTTAGAAAATTTAAAAAAATTTTAAAATAAAAAATTTGAAAAAAATCAAGATTGCTATTTTTTCTTTACCTCAATTTGAGCATGAACCCTTTTGGCAATACTTGTCTGGATTGAATGATTATCGTAGTCAATGTGTGCTTTTTGAGTATGGAAAATAGGAAATATATGATGTTGTGCTTGAGGGGATGGCACATGAGTCTCGAGCCATCCTTAAGTCCATGTGTTACATGTCCTACTTAAATGTTGATGATATGTGGGAGTTGTTTGAATCTTTGGCTTGGTATCAATGGCAATGTGAGAGAGCTAGGGATCTATTCCATCACTATTCTCCTTACCTTCATGATATGTGCTTTTATTGCCAATCTTTTGACCATGACGTGAATTCTTTTCCTTATTATGATATTTTCGATGAATGTTATGCTAGACTTGATGCTCTGATAGGGATAATGAATAAGCAACATGGGCACTTTGTTAGTGAGATGAGGAAATGTGGTTTATTGCACGAGACCAACCCTAGTCTATCTTGCCCTAAACTTGAGGCTAGTCTCTATGATGATTGTGAGTCTTCCCTTCCCCTAGAATCTAATGTTGTTGATGATGCACTTTTGACCAACCTAGAAGAAGCGTTTGACCATCCCTGGACCTCGTTTTTATCTGTTGCTCCATCCTTCTCCAGCACACCTGTGGACACTAGTGTTAGTGACTCGATCTTACTTACTTCTTCCCTTCCTTTAGCTCAGTGCACGGGGTTAGAGATAGTTGAGACTTCTCGGGCTGATGCTAGTTCTATAGAGGATGATTTTCCTACTTGATCGAAAGAACTTGCCTTGGTTGAGTCACATCTTGAGGAGGCTGTTTTCGACGAGTTGTGTGATGATAGTTTGGTGGTTGGTGCCGCTCCTAGCATTGAGTATATTGACCTAATTTGCACCAAGCCGCTTGACTTGCCCCCCATTTCATCCCCCTCTCACTTGCATGCATTTCATGAGTTCCTAGGTGATATTAGCGGATATAATCCCTCCTTTGACCCTTATTATGCACTCCTAGAGGACGTGCCTAGGAAGATCATGTGGAGTACTTTCTTTGATTATGCTTTTGATTTTCCTACGGCTTTCGATGAGTTTAAGAGGGCACTGACTTTCTTCAGTATGATCTTATTAGTGTTCTCTTACTCATATGGTTTTGAGATGCATGCAACAATGCACGACAAGCTCCTACGAGCTTTGACAGAGTCCGAGTTAAAGTCGCGAGTCTTGAGAGACAAGGAGTGGTTGATGCTCCTTGTACCCTTGTGGCATAGTTTGGGTACATTTAGTGCCCGACCTGGTATACTTGTTCTAAATCCTTTCCCTTCTTTTTATTTTCTTTCTTTTCCTTTTTGTTTAGTTATGGATATTAGGTTGTATTTGGTTGTGGATATTAGGTTGTGTTTTTATTGGTGATCATTTTGAGGTAAAATTTGGTATGTTGTTGAGCCATTGATGGCTATGATCACCCTTTTTATGTTTTGTGGAAATTTGTGTTTTGTGATTGGTGGTGTCATTGGACTAATATATATATTTGTTTTTGGTGGTTGGTTTTGTATATATGTGTAGTCTTTTGCTGATTGGGTGAGATTGTGGTTTTAGTCGAGTGTGTTAGCTTGTGTATATGTGTGTAGGTTTAGTATTCTTCTGTGATTTTGCTTTCTTTGTTTTTGTGTGTTTTTGAGGTGGTAGTGACTCCTTGGCTCCCACTGAGGACATTGTGAGATTTAGGTGTGGGGGTGGGATCACATACCCGTTTGTGTTTATTTTTGGGGTCATATACCCTTTTGGGATTATTTTTGTGAAAATTTCTCAATTTTTCTATTTTTGTGTAGTTTTCTTGTTAGCTTTGGGAAGCTCCGTACTATTCTGATCAGCTTAAATCCCTTATACTTTGACTATTAGCTTGTATATAAGTATGATGTGCATGAAAGATCTTCGTCCTCAGTGTGTCATTCTAGGCCCTAATTCTAACCCCAATTGTTCATTATTGATGTGTAATCCAATCCTTATTTATACCATCATCATTATCTTAAGGTCTTTTAGTCCTCCATAATTGGCCCTCCCACTTGTCTAGTACACGGTTACTTTGGTTTTTTTTTCCTTTGCATTTCCCAAAAAAAAGAAAAAAAGAGAAAAAGGAAAGAACAAAAACTAGAATGACAAGTATCCCTTTGAGGCATGCGTTACTGGGCATTATTCTTTGAGGCAATACTGCCACTGAGTGTTACCCTTTGAGGCGATACTGCTACTGGAAAGGCTTGCTTGCTACACTGATAAGTCTATAATATAGTTTGTGTCACTCAAGTGGGATTGAGTTTGATCACGGTAAGCCTAAGTCCTAGGATGATGATGCACTTGCACATAAGCACTAGGATGGATTCAAAGTCTTAATGTACAGTGAGGTGAAAAGTTCGTACTTTGATGCCATCTATAGGGATAAAGTGATGTGTACATTATGTCTATATGCAGGCTAATATCTTTGTTACAAGGGTAATTTGGTTGGTTAGAACTTGTACGGCTTTGTCTCTTGTATACATTTGTGTTTTGTTTGTAAACCCAAAAGATTTTCTATTTTTCCTTCTCTTTTTATTTTTCCTTTTTCAAAATTTTGTGGTTATATCTTCCGTAAACCCTCATGAGACCTCACTCGTCCACTTAGGAAAACCAAGGGGTTTACAGGGCTTGTTGCATTTGCTAAATGTAACTGCAATTTCTACGAAAGTGAGTTAGTTATTTAGTTTAGTTTTATTTTTCGTTTTACTCGAGGATGAGCGAAAGATAGGTGTGGGGTAATTTGTTGCACCTATATTTGACCTCATTTTAGCCCTTATTGGTTCCATTTTTCTCATGGTTTTTACGCCGAATTTAGGTGAGTAAGTGTCAAATTCACCTCCTTCGATTTACATTGTGCTTATAATGTGTTTTCCTTACTTGTAGGAGAAATCCTCGGATTTTAATCGAAAAAGCAGGTTTTAGGAACGAATTCAAGGAAGAATAAAGATCTAATGAAGCCCTAAGGACCGAGGGAAGCAGATCTGAAGGAAACAGTAGAGCGCACAACCATGCAGCAGGAAGCAAGGCCATGTCGCCGTGGCAAAAATGTGGCACGCAGTAGCCGTGCTTGTATATAAGCATGATGTGCACGAAAGATCTTCGTCCAATGTGTCATTCTAGACCCTAATTCTAACCCCAATTGTTCATTATTGATGTGTAATCCAATCCTTATTTATACCATCATCATTATCTTAAGGCCTTTTAGTTCTCCATAATTCACTCTCCCACTTATGTAGTACACGGTTACTTTGGTTTTTTTTGGAATTTTTTGCTTGCATTTCCAAAAAAAAGAAAAAAAGAGAAAAAGGAAAGAACAAAAATCTAGAATGACAAGTATCCCTTTGAGGCATGCGTTACTGGGCGTTATCCTTTGAGGCAATACTGCTACTGAGTGTTATCCTTTGAGGCAATGCTGCTACTGGGAAAGCTTGCTTGCGGCACTGATAAGTCAATAATATAGTTTGTGTCACTCAAGTGGGATTGAGTTTGATCACGGTAAGCCTAAGTCCTATGATGATGATGCACTTGCACATAAGCACTAGGATGGATTCAAAGTCTTGATGTATAGTGAGGTGAAAAGTTCATACTTTGATGCCATCCATGGGGATAAAGTGATGTGTGCATTATGTCTATGTGCGGGCTAATATCTTTGTTACAAGGGTAATTTGGTTGGTTAGAACTTGTACGGCTTTCTCTCTTCTATACATTTGTGTTTTGTTTGTAAACCCACAAGATTTTCTATTTTTCCTTCTCTCATTATTTTTTCATTTTTCAAGATTTTGTGGTTATATCTTCTGCAAACCCTCATGAGACCTCACTCGTCCAATTGGGGGAACCAAGGGGTTTAAAGGGCTTATTGCATATGCTAAATGCAACGGCGATTCTTACAAAAGTGAGTTAGTAATTTAGTTTGGTTTTTATTTTTCGTTTTGCTCGAGAACGAGCAAAAGATAGGTGTGGGATAATTTGTTGCACCTATATTTGACCTCATTTTCACCCTTATTTGATCAATTTTTCTCATGGTTTTTATGCTAAATTTAGGTGAGGAATGGTAAAATTCACCTCCTTCGATTCATATTGTGCTCATAATGTGTTTTCATTACTTGTAGGAGAAATCCTCGGAGTTTTATAGAAAAAGAAGTCTTAGGAATGAATTCAAGAAAGAATAAAGATCCGATGAAGCCCTGAGGACCAAGGGAAGCAGATCTGAAGGAAACAGTAGAGCGCACGACCATGGAGCAGGAAGCAAGGCCATGCCGCCGTGGAAAAAATGTGGCGCGGAGTGGCCGTGCTACCTGGTACGGCAGTGCGCTTCCTCTCGCCGCTCGCTCGCTTGATTTTTCTATTTAAAGTCCCTTCGAGCGTTTTACTAGGGCTCTCCCTCGCTCTCCTTCTATGACTTTTTGGGAGTTCTCAGCTTAGGATTAGCCAATTAAAACCCTATTTGGAGGAATTAGATTAGGAAGATTAGAATTTGTTTTGGTTGTTTGGATTCAAACTTGTGGATTCCCAAGTTCAGTCAATCAACATAAGTTTCCTCTTCTCTCTCTCTCTCTTTTTTTTATGTTTTCTTCTTGTTTTGATTATGTTTGATTTTTAATTCTTGTTGTTAATTCATACTTGTTAGTTTGTTAGATTTTGTTATTGCTTTAATTTCCTTGCTAGTTCATCTTTGTCTGTTTAGTTGTAATTAGGTTTAATTGTATTTGTAATGCTTAGTTGTTAGTTTGTGTTGATTTGTATAGTGATTACCCTCTTGATGGCTAATTGATCTTGTTTAGGCCTTTACCAATCTTGTTTATACTTGAATTTAGAAGTTTCTTTCATGCCCGCCAAGTGTTCGATTAAGTGTTTGAAAGAGTTTTCATCCGTGTTTTGGGGCATTCGACTTATGCCGAGAGGTGAGGTTGTTTATCTAGTGTGGGTAGGGGGAATACCTGGGATTCGGACATGAAAATAGTCTCATCGCTAGCTAGGTCGAGAGTTGTCAATCTTGTAGTTTAATTGAGGTAATCCCATGAAAATAGGGGGTTAGAACAATTAGACTAGCTCATGACCCTTGAGAGAGGGCTTGGGTGGTCATTAATGATGCAACTGATTATCTCTAAATGCTACCATAATTTAGGAAGGTGAAGGCTCAGCCGGCTTAGTTGGTTCGTCTTAGATTCGATCACAATGCAAGTCTATTTTGTTTACTTGTTTTAGTAGTTTAGTTCCTCCTTCCTTCGCCCTCTATATTGCCTAGATTGATACGCTTGAGTGAGTTTTGGTACTTGAAAACCCAACTCCCTACAGACGGCACCCCGAGTACTCAACGATGCACCATGCACTTGGGGTTTATAAATATTAAAACATACCTAACATATTTGCATTTTTAAAATTCTTGGATCCGTGAAAAATTCTAAAATTTTTACTGCAGAATATCAGTGATGCTTGGAATTATAAATTGTAATAAATTTTGGATGTGTATTTTAGGAGTTAAGAATTTTGATTGAAACCGCCCTGTTATTTAGTGCGAACATTCAGATGATGTTTGAATTACTGTGAACAATTGGGTTGGAGAAAAATCATGAAAATTTTTATTTGGAGATTTTTGGTAAAGTTTTAAGAATTTCAGGATGTTTAGTTCACGAGTTATGAATTTTGGATTGAAACTGTTATGTTTTAGTACCTGAGTTTGGTTGCTATTTGATTTTTCTGGTAATTATTTGCTAAGCTGAAAATTTTGGAAATTTTAATATAGGTCCTAAATGATGTTTGTAACTTCTATAAAAATTTTCATGAATTTTAGGCATGTACTTCATGAGTTATGGATTTTTGGTTGCAACTGCTTTGTTTCAGCATAAAATTTCAAGTACTGTTTTAAATTTTGAGGTGGATTGGCTTACTGAAAATTATGGTGAAAATTGTATGGCATATTATTCATAATATTTGGCATTTGTCTGTAGCATTTTGTGAATTTTGGAATTGAGGTCTTTGCGTTATGGAGTTCTAAGTAAATTGTCATATTTAGCATAATTACGGATTGTTTGTATGCATAATATGTACGCTGATCATGTTTGTGATGATTTTAGGCATTAAAACAGTTATGTATTCTCATGGTTTATGGGAAACTTGGGAAAATTATTTTCGGTGGAATTATGTCTTTCTTTAACTAACAAAATTGGGGAATCGAGCTTCTTTGAGGAATAACAATATGATTATCTAGGTTATACAATTTTATTGACTTATGTTTTTAGGGAAAAAGGTTCATGTCTTGCCTGAGGCAATTACATGACATTCTAGAGCTATGGCTATAGTAGTGATTGTCATTACGTTCAGGTCGCCTAAAGGTAGAACCCCCTGGGATATGAATGTCGGCCTTATGTGTTATGTACGCCATGTGGATCCCTAGTAAGAAAGGTGTCAGCCTAAACTTACTAGGATATGAATGTGATTCCATGGTTTTTGTTTTGTACAGTCCACGTCCTTTAGTGCATGGGTGCGTAGTTGGTGTCACATGAATGAGTTGCGGCTAGTCCACCATTGGTTGGTACCATATAAATAAGTCGTAGCTCGGTCACCAGGATGCATTTGTCGCCCTTATGTTGTGATGGTTCTTTGTGTGGGTCATGAGTCAATTTACCCTAAATAATAAAGTTTTGCATTCAATTAAGAATGTGTGGTATGTTATAAAAATGGTAATTGGCTTGGAGTTGCCATTTGGATATGTTATGAAATTGATTTTGGCTTGGATTTGGACTTTGGATATGATATGAAATTGATTTTGGCTTGGATTTGCACTTAGAGTTTGGAAATGTTATGAAATTATTTTGGCTTGGATTTGACTTTCGGGCATGGTTTTGGATTTGAATGACTATTCAGGATATTAATGAAATTGTGATTGATTTTGAAGCATCTATGTGATTCGTAAATATGTCTGAGGAAATATATTTTGTGTTTAAAAGCACGTATGTGGACTTCTGAATGGAATATGCTTTATATATGCATCAAGTATGGTTACAGGCAGGTCATTAGCATGATTTAGCAGGCTTTGCTTTCTTTTGGACTTCAAAGAGGATTAGGAACCCATAAGACATGGTTAGTATAGGACAACAATGGTTAATTTAGTGAATAGATTAAGAGCCAAGCCTCTTCACAGGCTCAAGTAAGAACGGGGGTCCTTGCATCGTACCTGGTACGGGACAAGTACAAATAAGTGTAATTGCCCACCCATGACAAACATATGTGTGTGTAGTTTATGAAGTATGAGAGCTTGTTAGATATGAAAGATATGAGTTTATTTCAATTTCTGAAGCATAAGCATGTTCTCTTATCGCCCTCTACACATTATAAGATATGTTCTATTTAAATGTCATAAGATATGTGTGTTGTGTGATTATGTGTTGTGTTAATCGGTTAATGTGTAAAGTGCAACAATAGGGCAGGCAAGGCTTATTCAATGGGGTCTGGGAGCTTATGATCTCACCATTTTTTAGGTTTTGGAAGCAAAAAGGGATTATAAGAGCATTAAGAAAGCTAGCCTGTTGTGAAACACATTTGAGGAACCTAGTTGGAAATGCAGGCCCCGATATGTGTTTATGGTACGAGTTATGTTTAGTAAATATAGGTATAGATGTATTTCTAGGATTGCACATGTGTGAGAACATTATGGATATGGTTTAAATATGTAAGTTAATGCGTGTTTTAGAAGTATTCCTCTAACTTTTGTTAGATTTCATTATGAGCTTCCGCCACGGTCGCCTACTAACAGGTTCCTTAAGGTTAAGAGATTTAGATACCCTTATGGGTGTTTTAAGTCGAGCATCCATGGCAGTGACGTGCCTGCTCCCTTTGAGCAGGGCATTACAGAAGTGACATCAGAGTAAAAATCCTATGACCTTGGACCTATAGGGGTTGTGTGTGCATGTGATTGACTGTGCGTTTCATGTTGTGTATATATGTGATTATGTGCGTTATGTGTGTTCTACGTGATCTTGATTTCGAATGTGGTTTTATTTGACTTAGAACTTGAGAGTACAAGATTGGTGATGTAAGTTTCGAGGACGAAACTTATTTTAAGGGGGGAAGATAGTAATGCCCCGAAATTTCGTTGTTAATTTTGACTTGTGCGGTAATTTATATTTTATGTGCATATTTTGGGTTATCTATGTTTAATATGTATGTATGTGCTTGAGTTATATTAGTACTATTATGTTTGGGGAATAATTCGTTAAATTATTATATTACTAAGACTTTGTTTTCAGAAGAAAAAAAAGGAAAAAGGAGTAAAAGAAAAAAAAGGACTTGACCCATAAAAACAATGGAAAAAGAAAAAGAAAAGGGGGAAAGAGGTTCTTTTTTTTTTTTTACATGATAATTATTAAGGGTTAGGGTTCTGTTTTCTTATCCTTGAACACAAACACATGCACACAGAGGGAGGAGAGGAGAGAGAAGAACAAGAAGAAGAAGAAGAAGAAAAAGAAGAAGAGGAGGAGAAGAAGGAAGACGAAGAAGGAAAAAGAATTGGGTTTTGATTTTGATTGCATATAAAGGTGAGCAATTCTTGTTTTCCTTAACCTAAAACTGATTAGGGGAAGATTATTTGAATGATTTATGCTTGAACTTGAGGATTCAATTGAAGGTTGAAAGTATCAATTTGATATTTTTAGGGTTTGATAGATTTGAAAACTAATTTCAATCTGTAGAAACCGACCATAAAAGTTTCATGTTTACTTATGATTTTTAGGTTATGTGGATGTTGAAGATTCATAGATACGCTGTGAATTTGTTTATATATATGCCGAACTACGGTTATTTAGTTTGATTGCTTGTATTGGAAGAAAGAAATAGTAGAAAATAAGGTTAATTTTTGGATCTTTACAGAGTTCGTGTACTGTTTAAATTTTTCCAAATTATTGGTTGCGTGAATAATTCTTAAATTTTTACTGTAGAATTACATGATGTTTGGAAATGTTCTGTAAAGTTTCATAAATTTTGGATGTGTATTTTAGGAGTTATGAAATTTGAATGAAACTGTCCTATTTTTTAGTGCAAAAATTCAGATGATGTTTGAATTACTGTGAACTATTTGGTTGGACGAAAATCATGAAAATTTTACTGTATAATATACGCATTATTTGGATATTTATGGTAGGGTTCCATGAATTTTGGATGATTAGTTCACAAGTTATGAATTTTGGATGGAAATTGTTATGTTTTAGTGCTTGATTTTGGTTGATGTTCGCATTTTCTAGTAATTATTTACTAAACTGAAAATTCTAGAAATTTCAATATACATTCTACATGATGTTGGTAACTTTTATAGAAATTTTTATGAATTATAGGAGTGTACTTCATGTGTTATGAATTTTTGATTGTAACTGTTCTATTTCAACATATAACTTCAGGTATTGTTTGAATTTTTGTGGAGGATTGGCTTGCTGAAAAATTATGAAAATTGTACGGTATGCTATTCTTGCTATTTGGTATTTTTCTACAGAGTTTTGTGAATTTTCGAAATTAGCTCTTTGCATCATGAAGTCTAAGGAAATTGTCATATTTAGTATAATTATGGGTTGGTCGTTTGCATAAATTGTACATTGATCATGCTTGTGATGATTTTAGGCGTTAAAATAGATATGTATTCTTATCATTTATGGGAAACTAGTGGAGATTTTGGGCAGAATTATGTTTTTCTTTGACTATGTTTTGTTAAAAAAATTGTGGAATCGAGCTTCTTTGAAGAATGACAATGTGATTATAAGGGTTGTACGATTTTGTTGAGTTGTGTTTTTAGAGAAAAAAGGATCATGTCTTGCCTAAGGCTATTATATGATGTTCTAGAGCTATGACCATTGTAGTGGCTGTCATTATATTTAGGTTGCCTAGTGGGAGAGGTTTTAAAAAAATCCCCTGGGATATGAATGTCGGCCTTATATGTTATATGAGCCATGTATATCCCTGGTGAGAAAAGTTTCAACCTAAACTTACTAGCATATGAATGTGATTCCATAGTTTGTGTTGTGGGTAGTCTACATCCTTTAAAGTGTGAATGCGTGGTTGGTGCCATATGAATGAGTTGCGGCTAGTCCACCATCAGTTGGTACCATATGAATGAGTCATAGCTTGACAACGAGGATGTGTTTGCCACCTTTACGTTGTAATAGTTCTTTGTGTAAGTCATGAGTTGATTTTCTCTAAACTATATAGTTTTTCATTCAGTTAATAATATGTGGTATATTATGAAAATGGTAATTGGCTTGGATATGTATAATGGATAAGTTATGAAATTGGTTCTGACTTGGATTTGGACTTTGGACATGATATGAAATTGGTTTTGGCATGGATTTGGAGTTAGAGTTTGGATATGTTATGAAATTGGTTTTGGCTTGGACTCGAATTTCGAACTTCATTTTGGATTTGAAGGATTATTTAGGATATTTATGAAATTGTGATTGATTTTGAAGCATATGTCTGACTCTTAAATATGTTTAACGAAATATATTATGTGTTTAAAGCAAGTATATAGACTTTTGAATGGAATGTGCTTTATGTATGCATCAAGCATGGTTATGGGCGAGGCATTAGCATGATTTAGCAGGCTTTGCTTTCTTTTGGACTTTAGTGAGGATTAAGAGGCCAAAACACATGGCTATTATAGGACAACCATGGTTAGTTTAGTGAATTGACCGACGACAAAGCTTGTTCGCAGACTCAAGTGAGAACGAGGGTACTTGAATCGCACCTAGTGTGAGACAGGTATGACTAAGTTAGTGTAATTACGCACCCCATTACATACATATGTATGTGTATTTTGTGACATTTAGGAGCATGTTAGATATGAAAGATATGAGTTTATTTCAATTTATGGAGCACAAGCATGTTCTCTTATCGCCCTCTACATGTTATATGATACGTTCTGTTTATGGAGCATACATAGGATGGGCCAGAATGAAGCTTGCTTGAGTTTAGTTAAAAAATTTTCTTGTGCACAAGATATGACTTGGTGTAAAGGCTAGACCACCAACCAAGACTAAGGATCCACCAAGAATTGTATAAAGGCTTGGCCACCAACAATTCTATAAAGGCTCCACTCAAGACTCACCACCTTAGAAGTAAGGATAAAGAGAGCTTAAGATTTTAGAGAGAGAAGCTTTCAAGCTCTATTTTCATTCATGCATAACTAATGAATTACAAAGGCCCCAAGGCTGTTTAAGGGGCTTCACATGGCCTCCCACACACTAAACATCAGCCAACTGCCAGAGAGTGCACCAGGGAAGAGAAGCTATCAAATCAGCCCACTCCCCTTGGTACTTACATGCTAATCTAGGTTTTGTCACCTTATTAATACCAATGGCTCATCAAAATGAGGTTTCAAGCTGACATTGCAGCTGAATATAGTAATTCAAACTCAAACCTTGCAAGAAGTACAAGTACTTAAGGTTAACAAGTTGCTCTTACACAACTAGTACAAAACCGGTTAACCAAGTAATTTTCTTGTCCTTTTGGCTGGACAAAAGCAGCACAAGGGGGTACATTTTGGTCCTTCAAGGCTGATGGTTTGATAAATATTTATCTCAATTTTCATGCCGTAAAGTTTCACAAAAGTGAGAGATAATTTGGATAACTTAATTCCCTCCCATTTCGGACTGTGCTAGATTCCATCCAGTTTGCATAGTCTAGAAATATCTTGCTGTTTGACCCTCCAAGTGAAGTCCAAATGCCTTACAACTTACTTTATTGGAAAGAAGACTTATTAAACTTAAGGAAAGTGGCCTTTGCAATCGATCATAGCCTCAACATCAAGTCCCAAAAGTTAAACAAACCGAACTAAGAAACTGGCCAGAAACTGATCATAGGTGTAAGCTACTCTTTTGAGCTTATCTTATTCTTGTCATGGCTTTAACCTCATTTTCAATGAGGAAACCCCTTAGAAGGCCTCTTGACCTTCCCAAAAGTGGAGAGTAACACATCCTAAGTTCTTAGGATGGGCTTGAATTAGAGCTCTAAATCAGTGCACGGACCAAGTTCCTTGCAATGGAGCTTTTGAGCACTAAGGAGGACTTGAGTGTTTTATTGAACTGAATTAGGCATGGAGTTTGCTTCATCCTCCCCTTATTGATTGTTATTTGCCCTCAAATCATCTTCACCATCTTTATCCCCAAGGTAAGGTGTGAGATCACCCACATTGAAGGTGGAAGATACACCCATGTCTCCAGGCAATTCAATTTTATAGGAATTATCATTGACCTTCTCAAGGTCTTTGAAGGTGATAGCTTTTCCTCTATGCATAAGCTTATTCTTCCTTCTTGATGGGAATCTCTCATGCCTCTAGTGTAACCATACTAAGTCCCCGGGCTTGAAGGTGATAGCTTTCCGATGCTTATTTGCTCTTGCCTTATAAATCTCATTAGTCTTCTCAATCTTTGCCCGAATCTGTTGGTGAAGTTTCTTCATCTCCCTTGCTTTCTCTTCAGCCTCATAACTCACTCTAGACTTAAGTGGAAGTGGTATGAGCTCTAGTGGAGTTACTGGGTTGATCGCATAGCATGATTCAAAGGGAGAATGGGCCGTGGCAAAGCTAGAAGTGCAGTTGTATGCAAATTCAGCATAGGGAAGCTTGAGATCCCACTCCTTAATGCTTTTACTCACCAAGGTTCTAAGCAAAGTAGCAAGAGTTTTGTTGGTGACTTTGATCTGCCCATCTGTTTAAGGATGGTGGGAGGTACTATACAAGAGCTTAGTACCCAGGAGTCTCCACAAACACCTCCAAAAGTGACTAAGAAATTTTGCATCCTGATCAGACACAATGCTCTTAGGAATACCATGAAGCTTAACAACTTCCTTGAAGTAGAGATGGGCTATATGAGATGCATCATCGGTCTTCTCATAAGGAATAAAGTGAGCCATCTTTGAGAAACGATCCACCACCACCATAATAGCATCCTTATCCCTTTGAGTCCTTGGAAGAGCAACTATAAAATCCATGCTCACATCTTCCCATGGACCATTAGGGATAGCCAAAGGAGTGTATAAACCTTGGTGAAATTGACTCTTAGCCTTTTGACAAATAGAACACTAGGAAATCATCTCATGAACATCACCTCCCATCTTAGGCCAAAAGAAGTGTTCCTTGAGCATATCAATGGTCTTATTGATTCCAAAGTGGCCGGCTAGACCTCCTCCATGAACTTCCTTGACAAGAAGCTTTTGGATGGGTCCTTTTGGAATGTAAAGCTTGTTACCCTTGAATAAGAAGCCCTCTTGGTGAGTGTAGGGGCTATGCTTGCTGCCTTCTTGACCATTGAGGTAAGGATTGAAATCCTCATCTTCTTGGTAGAGATCACGAATGAATTGGAAGCCTAGGACCCTTACTTCCATCACAACTAACAAGAAGTGCCATCTAGAGAGCGTATCCGCCACTACATTCGTGCTCCCCTTCTTATGTTTAGCCACAAAGGAGAAGCTTTGCAAGAACTTAACCCATTTAGCATGCCTTGAATTGAGTTTATGCTCGCCATTTAAGTACTTTAAGGCCTCATGATCGGATTGAAGTACAAACCATTTTGGCCTTAAGTAATGTGACCAATGATCAAGTGCTCTTACCAAAGCATAGAACTCCTTGTCATATGTGGAGTAGTTCTTCCTTGAGCCATTGAGCTTCTCACTAAAGTAAGCAATGGGGCGTTGATCTTGCATGAGGACAGCCCATGTACCTACTCCACTTGTATCCCAATTAATTTCAAAGAGCTTGTCAAAGTCGGGGAAGGCTAACACTAGGGCCTTATATAACTTGGCTTTGAGCTTCTCAAAGGCATCATGGGTAACCTTGATCCACTCAAATGTTCTCTTCTTCATAAACTCGGTGATGGGGGCCGTGAAGGTGCTAAACCCTTTGATGAACCTCCTGTAAAAAGATGCCAAGCCATGAAAGCTCCTAACTTCGGTGATAGAAGTAGGAGTAAACCATGACTTGATGGCTTCGACCTTAGCTTGATCCATGGAGATTCCGTCTTTAGAGACAACATACCCCAAAAAGGTGACTTGGGGTGAAAAGAATTCATATTTTTCCAACTTGCCAAAGAGCCTTTGCACTCTTAGAACCTTGAAAACTTCTTCCAAATGATGTAGGCAGTCCTCTTAGTTCTTGGAGTAAACCAAAATATCATCGAAATAGACCACCACAAACCTTCTAAGAAAAGGCCTCAAGACTTCATTCATGAGTCTCATAAATATGCTAGCGGCATTAGAGAGGCCGAAAGGCATCACTAGCCTCTCATAAAGACCACCCTTTGTCTGGAATGCTGTCTTCCATTCATTTCCCTCCTTTATGTGGATTTGGTGATAGCCATATCTCAAATCAATCTCGGAGAAGATAGAAGAGACATGGAGTTCATCAAGCATATCATTAAGTCTTGGTATAGGATACCTATACTTGATGGTAATATTGTTTATTGCTCTACTATCCACACGCATGTGAAAGGTATCATCTTTCTTGGGTACTAACAAGGCTGGAACCGAACAAGCGTTCATACTCTCACGTACATAGCCTCTAGCCATCAATTCCTCTACTTGGCATTGGAGCTCTTTGGTTTCTTGTGGGTTACACCTATACGCTGCCTTGTTAGGGAGAGGAGCACCGGAAATGAGGTCAATTTGGTGCTCAATGCCTCAAATTGGAGGGAGGCCGGGGGGTAGATCTTGTGGGAAAACATCTTGGTATTGTGAGATGAGGGAGCTAATTTTGGGATGTAAGGGAGTCACTTTCTCACTTTTGTTGCTTTCAAGCATTAACAGGGCTAGGACTTACTTCCCTTTGCTCGAAGCTCTCTCCATCCGTGTTTCACTCAACATGAGAAAGTCTCTCTTTTTCTCACTTCCCACCCAGGGTATAGTTTTGTAAACTTGGTTTGGAGGTAGTGGGTTTAAGACAATCCTCCCCTTATCAATGATCAAGGAATAAGTGTTCTTGAACCCATCATGCATGACACGCCTATCAAATTGCCACGGCCAACCCAAAAGAATATGACATGCACTCATGGTACCACATCACAGAGGACATTATCCCTATACTTCTTCCTAATTGAAAATGAGATGAGTGCTTGTTTAGATACCTTAATGTCGCCACCATCAATGAGCCACTTGAGGGAGTACGACTTGGGATGTGAAATAGTAGGACTGCCAAGCTTTTCAATGATAGTAGTGGAGGCTACATTAGTATAACTCTCTCCATCAATAATCAAGTTGCACACCTTATCTTGAATGGTACACTGGGAGTGAAAGATCATTTCTCTTCGAACCTTGTCATAACGAGTGTCTTGGCTATGTGAAACCCTCCTTAAGACAAGTAGTTCACCTTCATTAGCATCAACTTGAGTTTCCTCTTCCATGGGGTCCGAATCTGCCCCATTAGCTTCATCTTGCACTTCCATTATCATGGCATCAACTTCGTCAACTTCTTGCATGGCCATGATCCTTTGATTTGGACAATTGTATTGGAAATAACCATAACCTTAACACTTGTATCACGTCTTTCCTTCAAGATTCTTAGGCAATTCCTTTGGAGAAGGAAGAGCCACGACCTTACCCTTGTCAGCCCGTGAGGTGCCTTCAGATCTAGGGTGAAAAAAGGGCTTGAATGGAGGCTTTGAACTTACTTGCTCCTCGAAAAAAGGCTTAGTGAAGACCTTCTTCTCCTTTCTTCATTTTTCAACCTTGGGAGCTAACTTGAAGACATCATCCAAGGTGAAATAAGTTTGAAGTTCCACCTTTCTAGCAATAAGGGGGTTTAGCCCGTTGAGAAACCGAGCCACAGTTTGCTCTTGGGGTTCATGGATGCCTCCCCTTAAGAGGAGTTGTTTAAACTCTCTCATGTGCTCGCCCACACTTATACTGTTTTGCTTGATTGAGAAAAGTTGGTTGTAGATGTCTTGCTTGTAACTTTCGGGAAGAAGCCTCTTGTTCATAATAGATTTAAGCTTCTCCCATGAGTTAATCTTCCTCTTGCTATCTCTAGCCCATTGTTTCTTGACATTTTCAAACCACAAGGAAGCATACCTTGTGAGTTTAAGGCCAGCAACCTTGATATCTCTAAAGTCATCACCAGGAGGTCTCCTACCTCCTCTTATTGGATTGCTTCCCATACTTGAATCATTAGAATAATCATCCTCATCCCTATGAACATTCGGTTCTTAAGCTCGTTGGCCTCCTAGGAGGGTTGTAAATTGAGCGGTCATTTGCTCAAGTTGCCTACTAATTTGCCTCACACTTTATTCTAGAGTTAGGATGGCATTATCTTGTCTTATGATATGAGCTTGCTCCAAGCTCATACCTCTTGGTACCCTTACTGGTTGGGGAGAGTCCGTGGAGGGGTTTTCTTCATTAGACATGGTGGAATTGGAAAGGAGGAGAGAAGAGGTTAAGGGCTTGGAAGGAAGAGGGCATGATCGTGCTAGGGAAAGCATGGTACAAAAATAGGCTGGGGAAGGGAGGCACGGTCATGCTTAGGGGCACGGGGTGGCCATGCTAGTGTTCTGCCACTAGAGAGGGGTGGCACGATCGTGCCTAGGGGCACATGGTGGCCGTGCCTAAGTTCTGGCCGGGTTTGCACGGTTTTGTGGTTGGAAGCCTTTCAAAGGGTTTTGATTGGTGTTCGCATTTGTGCTCTTTTGAGGGATCCTTTGAGGAGTAAAAGGGAAACTTTGTGGAGAAATCAAATGTAGGTTAAGGGTTTGTGCGCTTAAGAAGGTGTTTGGTTACGGTTGTTTTGAGGAGCTAGGTTCTTCGTGGTCATAGAGTGTGTTTTGGTTTCGGATTTGGGGGGTAGAGAAGGGGTTGCTAAGAGTAGGGTAAAGGCAAATGGTTTCACAATTAAAATTAGTAGAAACAGCAAGGAAATGTGGGGTAAACTCAAGCACACCAACCTGGATTAGCTCTGACACCAAATTGAGCATACACGGGATGGGCCAGAATGAAGCTTGCTTAAGTCTAGTTATAAATTTCCCTTGTACATAAGATATGAATTGGTGTAAAGGGTAGGCCACCAACCAAGACTAAGGATCCACCAAGAATTGCATAAAGGCTTGGCCACCAACAATTCTATAAAGGCTCCACTCAAGACTCATCACCGTGGAAGC
Organism: Carnegiea gigantea; assembly: GCA_029747015.1. NCBI lineage: Eukaryota > Viridiplantae > Streptophyta > Magnoliopsida > Caryophyllales > Cactaceae > Carnegiea > Carnegiea gigantea. The sequence continues at coordinate 61,864 of JAKOGI010001598.1, forward strand.
AAGGGTAAAGAGAGCTTAAGATTTTAGATGGAGAAGCTTTTAAGCTCTATTTTCATTCATGCATAACTAATGAATTACAAAGGCCCCAAGCTGTTTTAAGGCGCTTCACATAGCCATCCACACACCAAACATCAGCCAAGTGCTAGAGAGTACACTAGGGAAGAGAAGCTATCAAATTAGCCCACTCCCCTTGGTACTTACATGCTAATCTACTCACTTTGTCACCTCATTAGTACTAATGACTTATCAAAATGAGGTGTCAAGCTTACATTGCAGCTAAATATAGTAATTTAAACTCAAACCTAGCAAGAAGTGCAAGTAATTAAGGCTAACAAGTTCCTCTTACACAACTGGTACAAAACTGGTCAACCAAGCAATTTTCTTATCCTTTTAGCTGGATAAAAGAAGCACAAGGGGGTGCATTCTGGTCCTTTAAGGCTAATGGTTTCATAAATATTTATCTTACTTTTCATGCCCTAAAGTTTCCGAAAAGTGGGAGATAAGTTGGGTAACTTAATTCCCTCCCATTTTGGACTGTGCTGGATTATGCCCAGTTTGTATAGTCTTGAAATATCTTGCTGTTTGACCCACCACATGAAGTCCAAATGCCTTACAACTTGCTTTATTGGAAAGAAGACTTCCTAAACTTAAGGAGAGTGGCCTTTGCAGTTGATCATAGCCTCAACATCAAGTCCCAAAAGTTGAACAAAACAGAACTAAGAAACTGGCCAGAAACTGATCATAGGTGCAAGTTACTATTTTGAGCTTATTGATTCTTGCCATGGGTTTAACCTCATTTTCCAAGAGGGAACCCCTTAAAAGGCCTCCTGACCTTCCCAAAAGAGGAGAGTAACACATCCTAAATGCTTAGGATAGGCTTTGAATTGGAGCTCCAAATCAGTGCACGGACCAAGTCCCTTGGAATGGAGCTTTGAGCACTAAGGGGGACTTGAGTGTTTTGTTGAACTGAATTGGGCATGGAGTTTGCTTCAGTTTATATGTCAGAAGATATTAGTATTGTGTGATTATGGGCTATGTTAGCCAGTTAATGTGCAAAGTGTAACAATGGGGAAGGCAGGGTTATTCATTGGGCTCGGGGAGCTTATGACCTCACCATTTTTCAGGTTTTGTAAGAGAAGAGGGATCGTAAGAGCATTCAGAAAGCTAACCAGCTACGAAATACGTTTGAAGAACCTAGTTGGATATGCAAGCCCCGATATGTGTTTAAGTTATGAGTTATGTTTGGTAAATATAAGTATGGATGTAATTCTAGGATTGCACATATGTAAGAACATTATGGATATGGTTTAGGTATGTAAGTAAATGCATATTTTAGAACTACCCCTCCAACTTTTGTTATATTTCATTATGAGCTTCCACCACGCTTGCCTACTAACAAGTTAATTAAGGTTAAGAGATTTAGATAGCCTTATGGGTGTTTCTAGTCGAGCATCCACGGCGATGACTCGCCTGCCTCCTTCAAGCGGGGTATGTCATAAGTGGTATCTGAGCAATAATCCTATGACCTCTGGCGTATAGGGCTTGTGTGCGCATGTGATTGACTATATGTTTGATGTTGTATATATTTGTGATTATGTGCATTACGTGTGTTCTACGTGATCTTGATTTTTAATGTGGTTTTATTTGACTTGGAACTTGAGAGTACAAGATTGGTGATGGTAAGTTTTGAGGACGAAACTTATTTTTAGAGGTGAAGACTGTAATTCCACGAAATTTCGTTGCTAATTTCGAATTATATGGTAATTTATATTTTATGTGCATAATTTGGGTTATCTACGTTTAATATGTATGCGTGTGCTTGAGTTAGTGTTAGTGGTTGGGGAATAATTAGCTGAATTGTTACATTACCAAGACTCTATTTTCAAAAGAAAAAAAAGGAAAGAGGAGTCAAAAACAAAAAGGAAGGCTTGACCTAAAAAATGAAGGAAAAAGAAAAGGAAAAGGGAGGAAGGGGTTCTTTTTGTTTTTTTACATGATAATCATCAAGGGTTGGGGTTCTGTTTTCTTATCCTAAAAGACAAACACAAGCACACAGAGATAGTAGAGGAGAGAGAAGAGGAAGAAGAAGAAGAAGAGGGGGAGGAGAAGAAGGAGGAAGAAGGAGGAAGAAGGAAAAAGAAATGGGTTTTGATTTTGATTGCGTATTAAGGTGAGTAATTCTTGTTGTTTTCAACCTAAAATTGATTAGGGATAGATTATTTGAATGATTTATGCTTGAACTTAAGGATTCAATTAAAGGTTGAAATTATGAATTTGATGTTTTTAGGGTTTGATAGATTCAAAAAGTAATTTCAACTGATAGAAACCCATCATAAAAGTTTCATGTTTATTTGTGATTTTTGAGTTATGTGGATGTTGAAGATTGATAGATATGCTGTGAGTTTGTTTATGTATATGCTAAACTATGAATATTTAGTTTGATTGCTTGTATTGAAAGAACAAAATGGCAGAAAAGAAGGCTAATTTTCAGATTTTTACAGACTTCAGGTACTATTTGAACTTTTGTAAATTATTAGATGCGTGAAAAATTACGACATTTTCACTGTAAAACATCGATGATTTTTGGAAATTTTCTATAAATTTTCACACAGTTTGGATGTGTATTTTAGGAATTATGAACTTTGATTGAAACTACCTTTTTATTTAGTGTGAAAGTTCAGATGATGTTTGAATTACTATGAACTATTAGGTTGGACAAAAATCATGGAGAGTTGACTGTATAATATAAATGTTATTTGGAGAGTTTTGGTAAAGTTTCATGAATTTTGGATGCCTAGTTCACAAGTTATGAATTTTTGATTGAAATTGTTATGTTTTAGCGCCTAATTTTGGTTGCTGTTCGACTTTTCTAGTAATTGTTTGTTAAGCCGAAAATCCTAGAAATTTTAATATAGGTTCTATATGATGTTTGTAAGTTTTATGAAAATTTTCATGAATTTTAGGACTGTACTTCATGAGTCATGGATGTTTTATTGTAACTGTTCTGTTTCAACATATAATTTCGGGAACTGTTTATTGTGGATTGGCATACTGAAAAATTATAAAAATTTTATGGCATATTATGTATGATATTTGGTATTTGTCTACATAGTTTTGTGAATTTTGGATATGAGGTCTTTGTGTTATGAAGTTCTAAGTAAATTGTCATATTTAGTATAATTACAGGTTGCTCGTATGCATAAATTGTACATTAATCATGTTTGTGATGATCTTGGGCATTAAAATAGTTATGCATTCGTATAGTTTATGGGAAACTTGGAAAAATTATTCTGGGTAGAATTATGTCTTTCTTTGACTATGTTTTGTTAAAAAAATTATGGAATCGAGCTTCTTTGAGGAATAACAATGTGATTATATGGGTTATAAGATTTTGTTAAGTTACATTTTTGGGGAAAATGATTTATGTGTTGCCTGAGGCTATTACATGACATTCTAGAGATATGGCTATAGTAGTAATTCTCATTATGTTCAGGTCATCTAGTGGGAGAGGTTATAACAAATCACCTAGGATATGAATGTCGGCCTTACGTGTTATGTGAGCCATGTGCATCCCTAGTGGGAAAGGTTTCGGTGTGAACTTATTAGGATACGAATGTGATTCCATGGTTTGTGTTGTGAGCAGTCCGCATCCTTTAGAGCATTGGTGCGTGGTTGGTGCCATATGAATGAGTTGCAACTAGTCCACCATTGGTTAGGACCATATGAATGAGCTATAGCTAGGTCATCAGGATGCATTTGTCACCCTTACATTATGATGGACCCTAAACTATAAAGTTTTGTATTCAGTTAAGAATATGTGGTATGTTGTGAAAATGGTAATTGGCTTAGAGTTGCACTTTGGATACGTTATGAAATTGGCTTTGGCTTGGATTTGAACTTTGGATATGATATGAAATTGGTTTTGGCTTGGATTTGGACTTAGACTTTAGATATGTTATGAAATTGGCTTTGGCTTAGATTTGAATTTCGAACTTGGTTTTGGATTTGAAGGACTATTTAGAATATTTATGAAATTGTGATTGATTTTGAAGCATATGTCTGATCCAAAAACATTTTTAAGGAAATATATATTGTGTTTAAAGCATATATGTGATCTTTTGAAATGGAATATGCTTTATGTATGCATCAAGTATGGTTGCGGCAGGCCATTAGCGCGATTTAGCAGACTTTGCTTTATTTTGGACTTCAGTGAGGATCAGGAGCCCAAAAGACATGGTTGGTATGGGACAACCATGGTTAGTTTGGTGAATAGACTGAGAGCAAAGCTTATTCACAGACTTAAGTAAGAACGAGGGTCATTAAGTCGTACTTGGTATGGGACAGGTAAGACTAAGTGTAATTGCCTACCCTATGACAGACATATGTATGTCTATTTTGTGAAGTTTGGGAGCATGTTGGATATCATAGGTATGAGTTTATTTTGATTTCCAATGCATAAGCATGTTCTCTTATCGCCCTCTACATGTTATATGACACTTTCTGTTTATATGTCATAAGATATGTGTACTGTGTAATTATATGTTGTTTTAACCGATGAATGTGCCAAGTGTAACAACGGGGAAGACAAGGGTTATTCAATGGGCTGGGGGAGCTCATGACCTCATCATTTTTCAGATTTTGGAAGCAAAAGGGATCGTAAGGGCATTAAGAAAGCTAACATGTTGTGAAACACTTTTGAAGAAAATGGTTGGAAATACAGAACCCGATATATGTTTATGTTATAAATTACGTTTAGTAAATATAAGCATGGATGTGTTTCTAGGATTGCACATGTGTAAGAACATATGGATATGGTTTAAGTATGTAAGTAAATGCATGTTTTAGAACTACCCCTCAATCTTTGTTAGATTTCGTTATGAGCTACCGCCGCGGTTGCCTACTAACAAGTTAATTAAAGCTAAGGGATTTAGATAGCCTTGTGGTGTTTCTAGTCGAGCATCCACGATGGTAATGCACTTGCCCCTTTCGAGCGGGGCGTTGCAGAAGTGGTATCAGAGTAACAATCCTTTGACCTATGACCTGTAGGGCTTGTGTGCACATGTGATTGACTATATGTTGATGTTGTGTATATATGTGATTATGTGCATTACGTGTATTTTATGTGGTGTTGATTTCCAATGTGTTTTTTATTTGACTTAGAACTTGAGAGTACAAAAATGATGATGTAAGTTTCAAGGACGAAACTTATTTTAAGGGGGGGAGACTGTAATACCCTAAAATTTCATTGTTAATTTTGACTTATGTGGTAATTTATATTTTATGTACAAGATTGGTGATGTATGTGCTTGAGTTAGTGTTAGTATTATTACGTTTGGGGAATAATTAGTTGAATTATTATTTTACTAAGACTTTGTTTTTAGAAGGGGAATAAAAAAAAAAAAAAAGGAAAGAGGAGTCCAAAAAAAAAAAAAAAGAAAGACTTGCCCCAAAAAAACTAAGGAAAAAGAAAAGGAAAGGGGGGAAGGGGCTCTCTTTTTTTTTTACGTGATAATCATCAAGGGTTAGGGCTCTGTTCTCTTATCCTATAGCACAAACAGATGCACACAGAGGGAGAAGAGGACAGAGAAGAGGAAGAAGAAGAAGAAGAGGAGGATGAGGAGGAGAAGGAGGAAGAAGGAAAACGAATTGGGTTTTCATTGATTGCATACTAAGGTGAGTAATTCTTATTTTTTTCAACCTAAAGCTGATTAGGGAAGATTATTTAATGATTTATGCCAAAACTTGAGGGTTCAATAGAAGGTTGAAACTATGAATTTGATGACTTTAGGGTTTGATAGATTCGAAAACTAATTTCAATTCGCAGAATCCCACCATAAAGGTTTTATGTTTATTTGTGATTTTTGGGGTATGTGGATGTTGAAGATTGATAGATATGCTGTGAATTTGTTTATTTATATGCTAAACTATGAATACTTAGTTTGATTGCTTGCATTGGAAGAACAAATAGTAGAAAACAAGATTAATTTTTGAATTTTTACAGAATTCATGTACTGCTTGAACTTTTACGAATTATTGGATGTATGAAAAATTCTGACATTTTTACTGTAAAACATGGGTGATTTTTGGAAATTTTTTGTAAATTTTCATAAATTGTGGATGTGTATTTTAGGAGCTATGAATTTTGATTGAAATTGCACTTTTATTCAGTGCCAAAATTCTGATGATGTTTGAATTACTGTGAAGCATTGGGCTGGACAAAAATCATGAAAAGTTTACAGTATAATATAAATGTTATTTGGAGAGTTTTGGTGAAGTTTCATGAATTTTGGATGCTTAGTTCACGAGTGATGAATTTTGGATTGAAACTATTATGTTTTAATCCCAGATTTTGGTTGCTATTCGGTTTTTCTGGCAGTTATTTGCTAAGCTAAAAATTCTGGAAATTTTAATATAGGGTCTACAGGATGTTTGCAACTTTTATGGAATTTTTCATGAATTTTAGGAGTGTACTTCATGAGTTATGGAGTTTTGATTGCAACTATTCTGTTTCAACATATAATTCGGGTACTATTTTAATTTTTGTGGTGGACTGGCTTACTGAAAAATTATAAAAATTGTATGGCATATTATTCATGATACTTGGTATCTGTCTGCAGAGTATTCTGAATTTTGGATATGAGGTCTTCGCGTTACGAAGTTCTAAGTAAATTGTCATATTTTTTATAATTACGGGATGTTCGCATGCATAAATTGCATATTGATCATGTTTGTGATGATTTTAGGCTTTAAAATAGCTATGTATTCTAGTGATTTATGGGAAACTTGAGAAAATTATTTTGGGTGGAATTATGTCTTTCTTTAACTATGTTTTGTTAAAAAAACTGCAGAATCGAGCTTCTTTGAGGAATAACAATGTGATTATGTGGGTTATACGATTTTATTAAGTTATGTTTTTGGGGAAAAAAGTTCATGTCTTGCCTAAGGCTATTATATAACCTTATAGAGCTATGGCCATAGTATTGACTATCATTATGCCGAAGTCACCCAGTGGGAGAGGTTCTAACAAATCCCCTGGGATATGAACATTGGCCTTCTGTGTTATGTGAGCCATGTTCATCCCTAGTGAGAAAGGTTTCGGCCTAAACTTACTAAGATATGAATGTGATTCCATGGTTTGTGTTGTGAGTAGTCCGCATCCTTTAGAGCCGTTTTTCAAACTTACATTGTGATGGTTCTTTATGTGAGTCATGAGTCGATTTACCCTAAACTATAAAGTTTTGCATTCAGTTAAGAATATGTGGTATGTTATGAAGATGGTAATTGGCTTGGAGCTACACTTTGGATACGTTATGAAATTGGTTTTGGCTTGGATTTGGACTTTAGATATGATATGAAATTGGTTTTGGCTTAGATTTGGACTTAGACTTTGGATATGTTATGAAATTAGTTTTGGCTTGGATTTAAATTTCAGACTTAGTTTTGGATTTGAAGGATTACTCTTGATATTTATGAAATTGTGATTGATTTTGAACCATATGTGTGATTCATAAATATGTTAAGGAAATATATTTTATGTTTAAAGCATGTATGTTGACTTTGGAATGGAATATGCTTTATGTATGCATCAAGTGTGGTTACAGGTGGGCCATCAGAACGCTTTGCTTTCTTCTAGATTTCAGTGAGGATTAGGAGACCAAAAGATATGGTCGGAATGGGACAACCATGGTTAGCTTAGTGAATAGACTGAGAGCAAAGCTTGTTCACAGACTCAAGTGAGAACGAGGGCCCTTGAATCATACCTGGTATAGGACAGGTACAGCTAAGTTAGTGTAATTGCCCACCCTATGACATACATATGCGTGTCTATTTTGTAAAGTTTGGGAGCATGTTAGATATGAAAGATATGAGTTTATTTCGATTTCTAAAGCATAAGCATATTCTCTTATCGCCCTCTAGATGTTGTATGAGACATTCTATTTATATGTCATAAGATATGTGTATTATGTGATTATGTATTGTGCTAACCAGTTAATGTGCAAAGTGTAACAATAGGAAGGCAAGGATTATTGAATGGGCTCGAGGAGCTCATGACCACACCATTTTTTAGGTTTTGGAAGCAAAAAGGGATCATAAGAGCATTAAGAAAGCTAGCCAATTGTGAAACGCTTTTGAAGAACCTAGTTGGAAATGTAGACCTCGCTATATGTTTATGTTACGAGTTATGTTAGTAAATATAATGTATGGATGTGTTTCTCGGATTGCACATGTGTAAGAACATTACGGATATGGTTGAAGTATGTAAGTAAATGCATGTTTTAGAACTACCTCTCAAACTTTTGTTTGATTTCATTGTGAGCTTCCACTGCACTTGCCCACTAATAGGTTAATTAAGGTTAAAAGATTTAGATAGCCTTGTGGGTGTTTCTAGTCGAGCATCCACGACGGTGCTGCACCTGCCTCTTTCGAGCGAGGCATTACAGAAGCGATATTACGACAATAATCCTGTGACCATTGGTCTATAGGGCTTGTGTGCTCATGTGATTGACTATATGCTTGATGTTGTGTATATATGTGATTATGTGCATTACATGTGTTCTACGTGATCTTGATTTCCAATGTGGTTTTATTTAACTTGGAACTTAAGAGTACAAGATTGGTGTTGTAAGTTTTGAGGACTCAACTTATTTTAGAGGGGGAAGGCTGTAGTACCCTGAAAATTCGTTGTTAATCTTGACTTACGTGGTAATTTATATTTTATGTGCATATTTTGGGACATCTATGTTAAATATGTATGTATGTGCCCAAGTTAGCGTTAGTATTATTATGTTTGGATAATACTTAGTTGAATTATTATACTACTCAGGCTTTGTCTTTAGATAGGAAAAAAAAGGAAAGGGGAGTCAAAAAAAAAAAAAAAGAAAGACTTGACCCGAAAAAACAATGGAAAAGGAAAAGGAAAAGGGGGGAAAGGGTTCTTTTTTTTTACATGATAATTATCAGGGGTTAGGGCTCTGGTTTCTTATCCTACAACACAAAGACACGCACAAAGGGGGAGGAGAGGAAAGGGAAGAGGAAGAAGAAGAAGAAGAACAAGAAGAGGAGAAGGAGGAGAAGAAGGAGGAAGACGGAAAAAGAATTGGGTTTTGATTTTGATTGCATATTAAGGTGAGTAATTCTTATTTTTGTCAACCTATAACTGATTAAGGGAAAATTATTTTAATGATTTATGCCTAAATTTGAGGATTGAATTGAAGGTTGAAACTATGAATTTGACATTTTTAGGATTTAATAGATTCAAAGTCTAATTTCAATTGGTGGAAACCCACCATAAACATTTCATATTCATTTATGATTTTTGGGTTATGTGGATGTTGAAGATCGATCGATATGTTGTGAATTTGTTTATGTATATGTTGAACTATGAATATTTAGTTTGATTGTGTGTATAGGAAGAACAAAATGACAGAAAACAAGGGTAGTTTTCAAATTTTCAGAAAATTTGTGTACTGTTTGAACTTTTATGAATTATCGGATGCATGAAAAATTGTCACGTTTTTACTGTAAAATATTGATATTTTTGGAAATTATCTGTAAAGTTTGATAAAATTTGGACGTGTATTTCAGGAATTATGAATTTTGGTTAAAACGGCCCTTTTATTCAATGTAAAAGTTAAGATGATGTTTGAATTACTAAGAACTATTGGGTTGGAGAAAAATCAGGAAAATTTTACTGTGTATTATAAATAATATTTGGAGAGTTTTGGTAAAGTTTTATGAATTTTAGATGCTTAACTCACGAGTTATGAATTTTGGATTGAAACTGTTATGTTTTAGAGCCTGATCTTGGTTGCTGTTCGACTTTTCTGGTAATCATTTGCTGAGCCGAAAACTCCGAAAATTTTAACACCGGTTCTATATGATCATTGTAACCTGTATGAAAATTTACATGAATTTTAGGAGTGTACTTCATGAATTATGGATTTTTGATTGCAATTGTTCTGTTTCAACATATAATTTCGGGTACTATTTTGATTTTTGTGGTGGACTGGCTCACTGAAAAATTATGAAAATTGTGTGGCCTATTGCTCATGATATTTGGTATTTGTCTGTAGAGTTTTCTGAATTTTGGATATGAGGCCTTCGCGTGATGAAGTTCTAAGTAAATTGTCATATTTAGTATAATTACGGGTTGTTCGTAAGCATAAATTGTATGTTGATCATGTTTGTGATGATTTTAGGCGTTAAAATAGTTTTGTATTCTTACGGTTTAAGGGAAACATCAAAAAATTATTTTGGGTGGAATTATGTCTTTCTTTGACTATGTTTTGTTAAAACAATTGTGGAATCGACCTTCTTTGAGGAATAACAATGTGATTATATAGGTTATACGATTTTATTAAGATATGTTTTTGGGGAAAAAGGTTCATGTCTTGCCTGAGGCTATTACATGACATTCTGAAGTTACAGCCATAGTAGCGACTGCCATTATGCTCAAGTCACCTAGTGGGAGAGGTTCTAACAAATCCCCTGGGATATGAATGTCAGCCTTATGTGTTATGTAAGCCATGTGGATCCCTTGTGAGAAAGGTTTCGACTTAATCTTACTTATGATATGAATGTGATTCTATGGTTTGTATTATAGGCAGTTTGCATCCTTTAGAGCGTTGGTGCATGGTTAGTGCCGTAGGAACGAGTTGTAGCTAGTCCACCATTGGTTGGTACCATATGAATGAGCCGTAGCTAGGTTACCAGGATGCATTTGTCACCCTTACATTGTGATGGTTCTTTATGTGAGTCATGAGTCAATTTACCCTAAACTATAAAATTTTACATTCAATTAAGAATATGTGCTATGCTATGAAAATTGTAATTGGCTTGGAGTTGCGCCTTGGTTATGTTATCAAATTGGTCTTGGCTTGGATTTGGACTTTGGAAATGATGTAAAATTGGTTTTGGCTTAGATTTGGGACTTAGACTTTAGATATGTTATAAAATTAGTCTTGCACTGGCATTTGAATTTCGGACTTGGTTTTGGATTTGAAGGATTATTCAGGATATTTATGAAATTGTGATTGATTTTGAAGCATATGTGTGACTCATAAATATGTTTAAGAAATATATTTTGTGTTTAAAGCACATATGTGGACTTTTAAATGGAATATGCTTTATGTATGCATCAAGTATGATTACGGGCTGGCCATTAGCATGATTTAGCAAGCTTTGCTTTCTTTTGGATTTCAATGACGATTAGGAGCCCAAAAGACATGGTTGGAATGGGATATCCATGGTTAGTTTAGTAAATAGATTGAGAGCAAAGCTTGTTCATAGACTCAAGTGAGAATAAGGGTCCTTGAATCGTGCCTGGTATATGACAGCTATGACTAAGTTAGTGTAACTGCTCATCCCATGACATAACTATGTGTGTCTATTTCTTGAAGTTTGGGAGCATGTTAGATTTGAAAGATATGAGTATATTTTCATTTCTGAAGCGTAAGCATGTTCGCTTATCGCCCTTTACATGTTATATGATACATTCTGTTTGCATGTCATAAGATATGTGCATTGTGTGATTATGCTTTGTGTTAACTGGTCAATGTGCAAAGGGTAGCAATGGGGAAGGAAAGGGTTATTCAATGGGCAGGGGGAACTCATGACCTCACCATTTTTTAGGTTTTGGAAGCAGAAAGGGATCGCAAGGGCATTAAGAAAGCTAGCCCATGTGAAACACTTTTGAAGAACCTAGTTGGAAATGCAAACCCCAATATGTGTTTATGTTACGAGTTATGTTTAGTAAATGTAAGTACGGATTTATTTCTAGGATTGCACGTGTGTAAGAACATTATGGATATGGTTTAAGTATGTAAGTAAATGCATGTTTTATAGCTACCTCTCAAACTTTTGTTAGATTTCGTTATGAGCTTCCGCGTCACTTGCCTACTAATAGGTTAATTAAGGAGAGATTTAGGTAGCCCTGTGGGTGTTTCTAGTCAAGCATCCACAGCAGTGACGCACCTGCCCCCTTCAAACGGGGCATTACAGAAGCGGTACCAGAGCAACAATCCTGTGACCTTTGACCTATAAGGCTTGTGTGTGCATGTGGTTGACCATATATTTGATGTTGTGTATATATGTGATTATGTGCATTACACGTGTTCTACGTGATCTTGATTTCCAATGTGGTTTTATTTGAATTAGAACTTGAGTGTACATGGCAGGTGATGTAAGTTTTTAGGACAAAACTTATTTTAAGGGGGGAAGACTGTAACACCTTGAAATTTCGTTGTTAATTTTGATTTATGTGGTAATTTATATTTTATGTGCATATCTTGGGTTATCTATGTTTCGTATGTATGTATGAGCTTGAGTTAGTGTTAGTATTACCTTGTTGGGGGAATACTTGGTTGAATTAGTATATCACCAAGGCCTTGTTTTTAGAAGGGGAAAAAAAAAGGAAAGAGGGGACATAAAAAAAAAAAAGAAAAAAGAAAGACTTGACCCAAAAAACCAAAGGAAAAAGAAAAGGAATAGGGGGAAGGGGTTCTTTTTTTTTTAAATGTGATAATTATCAAGGGCTAGGGCTCTGTTTTCTTATCCTACAACACAAACACGCACACACAGAGGGAGGAGAGGAGAGAGAAGAAGGATGAAGAAGGAAAAAGAATTGCGTTTTGATTTTGATTGCATATTAAGGTGACTTGTTCTTGTTTTCCTCAACCTAAAATTGATTAAGGGAAGATTATTTGAATGATTTATGCCTGAACTTGAGGATTAAATTAAAGGTTGAAACTATAAATTTGACATTTTTAGGGTTTGATAGATTCAAAATCTAATTTCAATTGGTTGAAACCCACCATAAAAGTTTCATGTTTATTTGTGATTTTTGGGTTATGTGGACATTCAAGATTGATATATATGCTCTGAATTTGTTTATATATATGTTGAACTATGAATATTTATTTTGAGTTTTTGTATTGGATGAGCAAAATGATAGAAAACAAGGTTAATTTTCGAATTTTTACAGAATTCATGTACTATTTGAACTTTTGTGAATTCTTGGATGCGTGAAAAATTCCCACATTTTTACTGTAAAATGTAGGTGATTTTTGGAAATTTTCAATAAGTTTTCATAAATTGTCGATATGTATTTTAGGATTTATAAAGTTTGATTGAAATTGCCCTTTTATTCATTGTGAATGTTCAGACGATGTTTGAATTACTGATAACTATTGGGTTTTCAGAAAAATCATGAAAAGTTTACTGTGTATTATAAATAATATTTGGAGATTTTTGGTGAGTTTTTATGAATTTTGGATGCTTAGCTCACAAGTTATGAATTTCGGATTGAAAATGTTATATTTTAGTGCCTGATTTTGGTTGCTGTTTGACTTTTCTGGTAATTGTTTGCTGAGCCAAAAACTCTGGAAATTTTAATATAGGTTCAATGTGATGTTTGTAACTTCTATGAAAATTTACATGAATTTTAGGAGTGTACTTCATGAATTATGGATTTTTGATTACAACTATTCTGTTTCAACATACAATTTTGCGCAATATTTTAGTTTTTGTGGTGGACTGGCTTACTGAAAAATTATGAAAATTGCATGCCTATTATTCATGATATTTGATATTTGTTTGCAGAGTTTCGCGAATTTTGGATATGAGGTCTTCGCATTATGAAGTTCTAAGTAAATTGTCATATTTAGTATAACTACTGGTTGTTCGAATGCATAAATTGCACGTTGATCATTTCTGCGATGATTTTAGGTGTTACAATAGTTAAGTATTCTTACGGTTTATGGGAAACTTTAGAAAGTTATTTTGGTGGAATTATGTCTTTCTTTGACTATGTTCTGCTAAAATAATTATGGAATCTAGCTTCTTTGAGGAATAACAATGTGATTATATGGGTTATACGAATTTATTAAGTTATGTTTTTGGGGACAAATGTTTGTGTCTTGCCTGAGTCTATTATATAGCCTTCTAGAGCTATGGCCATAGTAGTGAACGTCATTATGCTGCGGTCGGCAAGTGGGAGACATTCTAACAAATCCCCTCGGATATGAGTGTTGGCCTTATGTGTTATGTGAGCCATGTGGATCCCTAGTGAGAAAGGTTTCAGCTTAAGCTTACTAGAATATGAATGTGATTCCATGGTTTGTCTTGTGGGCAGTCCGCATCCTTTAGAGCGTGGGTGTGTGGTTGGTGCCACATGAATGAGTTTCGGCTAGTCTACCATTGGTTGGTAGCATATGAATGAGCTGTGGTTAGCTCACCAGGATGCGTTTTTCAAACTTGTATTGTGATGGTTCTTCGTGTGAGTCATGAGTCAATTTACCCTAAATTATAAAGTTTTGCATTCAGTTAAGAATATGTGGTATGTTATGAAGATGGTGATTGGCTTGGAGTTACACTTTGGATACGTTATAAAATTGGTTTTGGCCTAGATTTGGACTTCGGATATGATATGAAATTGGTTTTGGCTTAGATTTGGACTTAGACTTGGATATGTTATGAAATTAGTTTTGGCTTGGATTTAAATTTCAGACTTAGTTTTGGATTTGAAGGATTATTCTTGATATTTATGAAATTGTGATTCATTTTGAACCATATGTGTGACTCACAAACATGTTTAAGGAAATATATTTTGTGTTTAAAGCACGTATGTCGACTTTCGAATTGAATATGCTTTTCGTATGTGTCAAGTGTGGTTACAAGTGGGCCATTAGAACGTTTTGCCTTCTTTTGGATTTCAATGAGGATTAGGAGCCCAAAGGATAGGGTTGGAATGGGGCAACCATGGTTATCTCAGTGAATAGACTGAGAGCAAAGCTTGTTCGCAGACTTAAGTGAGAACGAGGGTCCTTGAATCGTACCTGGTATAGGACAGGTATGGCTAAGTTAGTGTAATTGCCCACCCCATGACATACATATGCGTGTCTATTTTATAAAGTTTGGGAGCATGTTAGATATGAAAGATATGAGCTTTTCAATTTCTAAAGCATAAGCACGTTCTCTTATCGCCCTCTAAATGTTATATGATACATTCTATTTATATGTCATAAGATATATGTATTATGTGATTATGTGTTGTGTTAACCAGTTAATGTGCAATGTGTAACAATAGGAGGGCGAGGGTTATTGAATGGGATCGGAGAGCTCATAACTACACCATTTTTCAGGTTCTGGAAGCAAAAAGGGATCGTAAAAGCATTAAAAAAGCTAGCCTATTGTGAAACACTTTTGAAGAACCTAGTTGCAAATGTAAACCCCGCTATGTGTTTATGTTACGTGTTATGTTAGTAAATATAAGTATGGATGTATTTCTCGGATTGCACATGTGTAAGAACATTATGGATATGGTTGAAGTATGTAAGTAAATGCATGTTTTACTACTACCTCTCAAACTTTGTTAGATTTCATTATGAGCTTCCACTGCACTTGCCCACTAACAGGTTAATTAAGGTTAAGAGATTTAGATAGCCTCGTGGGTGTTTCTAGTCGAGCATCCACGACGATGATGCGCCTGTCTCTTTCGAGTGGGGCGTCGCAAAAGCGGTATTACAGCAATAATCCTGTGACCTTTGGCCTATAGGGCTTGCGTGATCATGTGATTGACTATATGCTTGATGTTGTGTATGGATGTGATTATGTGCATTACGTGGGCTCTACGTAATCTTGATTTCCAATGTGGTTCTATTTGACTCGGAACTTGAGAGTGCAAGATTGGTGTTGTAAGTTTCGAGGACTCAACTTATTTTGGGGGGGGGGAAGACTGTAATACCCCGAAAATTCATTGTTAATCTTGACTTATGTGGTAATTAATATTTTATTGTGCATATTTTGGGACATCTATGTCAAATATTATTGTGTTATTATATTTAGTTTTGATGATAACAAATCCAAGTGTAAAAATCTGTCCAAGTAATGTTGCTCCGAACACGATCTCCAAACAGGCCTAACTGGTGTTTGTGATCTTTATTGTATTAACTGGTTTGCTACATGTGAGAATGTCTTCTAGACAGGTTTTACTTGGTGATTCTATATTAAGTCAAGAACACCATCTCGACAGTTGATTGTAAAGCGTGTTCCTGAACTCTAGCAATGCAAAGAACAACCCCAGCAAATAAGGTGGCCTTGGTGTTCACAGCAGCTCTACAAATCTCGGACAAGATGACTGGTTCAAAACAAGAAGTCATGGGTATATAGGTTTTATTTAATTAAACTCTTGTTAATATGCCAATATTGAAAATATCATTTTTAAACACTTCTTGAATCGGTACTTGCGCTAAGTGCTTCAAAACACCAGTTGCAAACAACCCTGCGAACAGGGTGCCTAGGGTGTTTCTGTACTGCAGTGGCCATACCCGATTATTTTTGAAAAATTCATTTTGGTTGGCCAAGATCTCTAGAATACTTTCCTTGAATTTCAAAACTGCTATTTCTCTGGAAAGGATATTTCCTGAAAATATTTTGGGAGAATTTCGAAAATAAGTTTTGGAGATTTGCCAAAACTTAAAGAAAAAAATTTCCTTTGACCATATTTTTGGATATGGTAAAGTTTCAAAAGCTGAAAATTTTTGGTTGCTTTTTGAATCCACCTCTCGGCTATGGAAAGATAAGGGTTATCTTTTAAGATAACAAAATCCCTTATATTTTGGGATAAATTAATCATTAGCCGTTGGATAATTTTGCAAAACAATTTCCATACTTAGCTGATTCTGTGGTTTATAACCGTTGGTTTTTTTGTTTAAAAGCCTCAGCTTTTTCTCTCCCAGCAGATACACACAGACAGAGATATACAGATATTCAAAACACTCGAAAAACAGAGAGACAGAAAACTTGGTTTGAATTTGCATAAACACAGCCTTTTGAAAAATCCAGAAAAATCAGAAAACTCGGTTTACACTCAAAGATTCTTGAGCTTCATTCTGAAAAGCAAACCGTGACAAGCTGTGTTTGATTTTGAGTTTTCATACCATTGGCATAATAGGATCTTCATTGTACCTTACATCTGCTTAGTGAGAAGCACCCCCTGCAAGGTGTTTGTAACCCTGATCTTGAATCAGAAAAGTGAGTGAGTGTGTCCTAGTCGTGTGGACTTGGACGTGTCTAATCTTGCGAAGGTTGGACGTGGTGTAACCTGTCTTTGGGAAGAAGGTTACGTGGTTGCAAGTTGTAACAAGGTGTGTTACATTTGTAACGTGTGAAGCCCGTTAGTGAAAGTGGTTAAATCCTACACGAGGTAGGTCGTGGTTTTTCACACCTCAGTTGGGCTAGAGGTGTTTTCCACGTAAAAAATTGTGTGTGCTTTATTTTCCGCATCTATCTTGGTGATTTTCGCCTCTGCAATATTTGAGAACACCCCGTGCAAACAAGCTATCAGGGTGTTTGTCACTTGAGAACAACCTCTGTGAGGGTGTTTGTTATCTACAACGCGAAAATCAGATACCACAATTCACCCCCCTCTTGTGGTTGGATACTCACGAACTCAACAAGTGGTATCAGAGCGGGTTCTCTTACAAAAGGTTAACACCTTGAGAGATTCTGAAGATGAGTACCCCACAAGGAATTCTTGAAGGGCAATCCATTACTCGTCCACCCTATTTCAACGGCCAACATTATAGTTGGTGGAAGAATAGGATGGAGAACTATATTCAGGCAGAAGATTTTGAATTGTGGATGCTCATCAAGAACGGGCCTCTTGTTCCCACCAAGGTGCTTGAAGATGGTAAGAAGGTTCCCAAGGAATCCATAGAATTTGATACCGAGGACTACAAGAAAATGGAGAAAAATGCCAAAGCCAAAAAGCTTCTATATTTTGGCCTAGGACCGGATGAATACACTCGCAACTCTGAGTGTGAATCAGCCCAAGCTATCTGGAATGCTCTGCAAGTTGCTTATGAAGGTACGAGTCAAGTTAAACAATCTAGAATTGAGCTACTTATGCGACAATATGAGTTGTTTGATATGGGTGATCATGAAACTGTGATGGACATGTATACACGGTTCACCCACATCACGAACGAGTTAAAATCCCTGGGAAGATCTTTCACCACTGAAGAGTTGGTGAGGAAAATCCTCAGAATTTTACCTCGCACGTGGGAGGCCAAAGTAACAGCCATCCAAGAGGCTAAAGACATGAACCAGATCACCCTCGACGAGTTGATTGGAAATCTCCAGACCTATGAACTCCGAAAGAACTCACAGCAAAGAGAGGAGCAAAAGAAGGATCGTGGGCTTGCCTTAAAAGCACATGAGGACACTGACTCTGACCTTGAAGATGAAGATATGGCCCTAATGTCCAGAAAATTCAAGAAATTCTTCAAAAAGGTCAAGGAAAACAACAAAAGAAAAGAATTCAGTAAGTCCAGAAACACCCCCAAAGAACAGCTCACAGGGTGTTTCAAGTGCGGCAAACCAGATCACTTAGTCAAAAATTGCCCTCTGCTTCGAGAAGATCAAATGCCTGAACACCCTCGAAAACAGGGTCGAAAACACCCTGTAAACAATTTGGGCAAGCGATTCTCGAAAGCTATGCTGGCTGCTTGGGGAGATTCCTCTGAGGATGAAGGAGAATCTGAAGCTGAAGAAGGAGTCGTAGCACTTATGGCACAAAGTGATTCAGATTCAGATGATGAATCAACAATCAGCTTCTCAGATCTCAAGAACAAGGTACATGGTCTTAACAAAGCCACTTTAGAAGAACTTCTATATAATTTGATAGACACATGTGCTGATCTAAAAAGAGAAGTTCGTGACCTAGAGCTTGAAAATGAAATTCTTAAAAATGAAAAACTCGGTTTACATGAAAATGTTAATATACTCAAAGAAAACCTCTTTATAAAAGAAGGAGATTACTCTCGAATAGAGGAAAAACTCTTTGAGGTGGAAGGAATGGTTGAGTCCCTGCTCAAGGAGAACAAGGGTTTGCATGCTAATAAAGAAAAACTGGAAACCGAGCTCAGCACAAACAAACGCTGGAACAAATCTTCACAGGCCCTTGCTTGGTTAAACACTCACCACAGTCGAAACAAAAAGGGACTTGGGTATAAGCCTAAACGAACAGTTTACCCAATTCATAGAAAGTATGTGGGATTACCTGAAAACATTGTTTGCTTTCATTGTGGTAAAACTGGTCACTATCGATATTCTTGTCCTTTAAGAAAACATGCCAATGAAAAGAATGAAAGGTATGTGAAACAAATCTGGATTAGAAAAGATGAGCTTTACATGTCTAAAGGAATGGGACCCAAGTGGATCTGGGTTCCCAAAACTAACCCGTGATTTGTTTTGCAGGCTGAAGTGAGAGAGAACAATCCCACAAACAACCCAGCAAACAGGGTAAGAAACACCCTGTCAAACAGATCAGAAAACAACCTTGAAAACAGGCAGCTGTGGTATGTTGATAGTGGGTGTTCGCGGCACATGACTGGAGAAAGATCAAATTTTCTCTCACTTACAGCTTTGAATGGTGGGAGTGTAGCATTTGGAAACGGCAAGTCTAGGACAATTGTCGGTATAGGTAATATTGGTAAAACTCTCTCCCACTCAATTGATAATGTGCACTTGGTTGATGGTTTAAAGCACAATTTGCTAAGTGTGTCCCAATTGTGTGACAAGAACAACCTAGTGGTGTTTTCACGAACACGTTGCTTGGTTGTAAATGACAACACAGGAGATGTTGTGTTGAGGGGGAAGCGATGTCAAAATGTTTATAAAGTTTGTATTTCCACTCTTTCTCAAAATAATCTGACTTGTTTAAATGCATTAAATGATGATATAATGCTATGGCACAAGAGACTAGGTCATGCAAGCCTATCTTTGTTAAACAAACTTGTTTCCAAAGATTTAGTTGTTGGACTACCTTCCATCAAGTTTAATGATGACAAGGTATGTGAAGCTTGTGCAAAAGGCAAACAAGTCAGATCTTCTTTTAAATCGAAAAGGTGTGTAAGCACTACTCGACCTCTAGAATTGCTACACATTGATTTGTGTGGTCCCATGAGGATAACTAGTAGAGGTGGGAAAAAGTATGTGCTTGTGGTAGTGGATGATTACTCTCGATTTACTTGGACCTTGTTTTTGGCATCCAAGGATGAAACCTTTGAGAATTTTATTGCCTTTCTCAAAAAGGTTGAAAAAAGAGTAGGACACTCCTTAATCAGCTTAAGATCTGATCATGGAACTGAGTTTGAAAATGCAAGTTTTATTAACTATTGTAATGAACATGGTGTTGATCATAACTTCTCAGCCCCAAGATCACCCCAACAAAATGGGGTGGTTGAGCGCAAAAATCGCACCCTGGAAGACATGACCAGAACAATGCTTATTGCCAGTGGTCTTCCTAGGTATTTCTGGGCAGAAGCATTGAACACCTCATGTTACATTATAAATAGATGCATGATCAGACCCATGTTGAATAAAACTCCTTATGAACTTTTCAAAGGCAGAAAACCCAATATTATGCACCTAAGGACATTTGGTTGTAGGTGTTTTGTGCATAATAATGGGAAGGATGCCTTAGGAAAGTTTGACCCTAGGAGTGATGAGGCAATATTCCTTGGCTATTCTTCTCACAGCAAGGCATACAAAGTCTTTAACAAAAGAACCTTGTGTGTTGAGGAAAGTGTGCATGTGCTTTTTAATGAATCTAACGTGTTGAGTGAGAATGATGCACAGGAAGATGAACTTGAATTAGGTCTTGTTCGAAAAGAAGTGTTGCTCCAAGATAAACGAGGTAAGAACACCATGGAGAAAACAACTCCTGAAGGTGTTCCTCAGAACAGCAGGCAAGGTGAACACCAAACAGGGGAAAACACCGCTGAACCCTGTTCGGAACCATGTTCTTCAGGAATAAGGTTACAAACAGGTGCAGAAACAGGATCAGGAGGTGTTCTTGAGCCTGATCCTACACACATTTCAGTTAGAACAGAGCATGTATCTGTGGATCCTCTTACTCCACGACCATGGAAGCACCATAGTTCGCACCCTCTTGATCAAATCTTGTCAGATATTAATACTGGAGTGCAAACTAGATCTAAACTAAAGAATTTTTGTGCTTTCTATGCTTTTCTTTCTAACATTGAGCCAAAAAGTGTGAATGAAGCTCTTGCAGATTCAGATTGGATCACGGCTATGCAAGAAGAGCTTCATCAATTTGAAAGAAACAAGGTATGGCACCTTGTACCTAAACCTGCAGAGAGAACAATCATTGGAACCAAGTGGGTGTTCCGAAACAAACTGGATGAGTCAGGAACAGTCACCAGGAACAAGGCACGGCTGGTTGTACAAGGATACAATCAAGAAGACGGGATCGATTACGAAGAAACCTTTGCACCAGTTGCTAGAATTGAGGCTATTCGAATTTTAATAGCCTTTGCAGCTCATATGGAAATCAAGCTATATCAAATGGATGTTAAAAGTGCATTCCTAAACGGATACCTTAAAGAAGAGGTGTATGTCAAACAACCCCTGGTTTTGAAAATGGTGATTTTCCAAATCATGTTTTTAAACTTGACAAGGCACTTTATGGTTTAAAACAAGCTCCAAGAGCTTGGTATGAACGGTTGTCAAGTTTTTTACTTGAAAATGATTTTAGAAGAGGCAAGGTAGACAATACCTTGTTTCTAAAATCTAAGGGGGAACATTTTTTGATTGTCCAAATATATGTTGATGACATCATATTTGGTGCAACTCATCATGATTTATGCAATGAATTTTCAAATATGATGAGGAGTGAGTTTGAGATGAGCATGATGGGTGAGCTTAATTTTTCTTAGGCTTACAAATCAAGCAAACTCCAAACGGCACCATGATCCATCAGCAAAAGTATATCAAGGAATTACTTAAGCGTTTTAGGATGGAGTCGGCCAAACCCATAGACACTCCTATTTCTCCTTCAACCAAGTTGGTTATGGATGATGGGAGTCTCTCAGTTGAGGAGAAACTCTATCGGGGTATGATTGGGTCACTCTTATACCTAATCGCTAGTAGACCTGACATTGTTTTTAGTGTTGGTTTATGTGCCCGTTTTCAGTCTAATCCTAAGGAAACTCATCTTAAGGCTGTTAAACGGATACTAAGGTGTTTGAAACATACACCCAATTTAGCTCTATGGTATCCTAAAGGTTGCAATTTTGATCTTGTTGGATATGCTGATGCTGACTATGCTGGATTCCTAGTTGATAGAAAGAGTACCTCAGGTATGGCTCACTTTCTTGGACCTTGTTTGGTATCTTGGGCTACCAAGAAGCAACATTCAGTTGCCATGTCCACAGCAGAAGCTGAATATGTTGCAGCAGCTTCATGTTGTGCTCAACTGTTGTGGATAAGGCAACAGCTTAAGGACTTTTGTGTTGACATTGGATGCATTCCTATTTTTTGTGATAACACAAGTGCAATTAACATTGCCAAAAATCCATGTCAACATAAAAGAACAAAGCATATTGACATTCGACATCATTTCTTGAGAGATAATGTTGAAAAGGGTTTAATCTCTATGAATTTTTGCTCAACGGAAAATCAAATTGCTGATATATTCACTAAGGCACTCGCTAGAGATCATTTTGAAAGAAATAGACTGGAACTAGGGTTGGTGAGAACACCCTGAGATACCTGTTTCCAGAACATGAACTGGGTTTGGTAAGATCAACCTTTACACCCTGTTCTCTCCCCCTGTTTGCAAATGTTATTAATAACGGATGTGATTGCATACACCCGAATTGCATGCATTTTTTTTGTCTCTTATCTACTTAGTACAGCATAAGGGGATGTATTGGAGCCATCTTAATGCCATTCAGTCGAATCAGATCAGACGGCAAAGAACAGGCATAATACAGAGAACAGGTACGCCCCTTGGTTGCTCGGTGTGTTTTCTTTCCTTCCCAAGGCACAAGATGTTATTGCTCCTACCCGTTGCAAATCAAGAGATCTTCTCAAAGATTCGGCTGCTCTCTCTCTCTCTCTCTCTTTTATGCCCTGCTCTTAGTACTATCGTTCGTCTGGCCCTCAAGCAAAAACCGAACATCCTGCAAACTCCTTAAACCCTAATCTCTCTCCTCTAGCAACAATGGCTTCCAACAACACTCTTCAATCAAAAGCCCTCGTTCTTTCTTCCTCAATCCCTGCTCCTTCTCGCCCAATTCTTTACAAGCCTTTCCAATTTCTGAATCGCTTGTCTCTAAAATCAGTGGGAATGGGGATGGATGATATTCCCTTTGAATGTGGAAGGGAATTGGTGTTCCTCGTAGGGGCAATTGCTTGTCCCATTTCAGTTGAGTCAGAGGGAACAAAGTCGGGGTCTCAAGAACAATTCTTGGAAACCCTGAAGGGTTTAATTTTGAGCCCTGTTTCTCTGACACCGCGACAGAAACAGGGGCTGCCTCTGTCGAAGGTGTGGTTGTGGAGGATCTGCCTATTGACTTCCAAGGGAAGTCGAATGAGTCGTCCGAGGAGAGTCTCGAGAAGAATTCTCTCCCTGAGGCTGAAACCCCCACTCGGTCGCTCGAACTGGAGAGAAAAGGAAGAGGGTGAAAATCGTGGCTAGGCGTAGTAGAACGCCAAGAACAAGGCCACAACCAAGGTCTCAACCCTCACAAACTCCCTCTTCTCCTCAATCCTCTAAGCCCTCTCGCAAGTCTGCAAGAATCGCTTTTCAATCCGCTCCTCGTACCTCCAAACACTCTACTCCTATCATCGAGGAGATTTCTTCTTCTTCTGAAGGGTTCTCGAGTTCTGACTCTGAGAACACCTCCTTCAAACAGGGGACACCGGTGTTTTCCGAGTCCTCTGAAGACCAAGCTCCTCCAAAACCAACCAATAAACCTGCTGTGAAGTCCTCTCCTGCCAAAACAACCCTCAAGCGTAAGCCCAGAACAGCCCCCCTACCAGAAACTACCACCTCTGTTCCTGTCCTTAAACGCCCAAAGCAGTTCACTCCCTCTCCTATGTCTGACAAACATGCGCAGTTGCTGAAGCGCAATGTCGTCAGGGGGAAGGTAGTGAATGTCAGCTTTTTCGAGGAACAGGGTCTGGGGGTGTTCTTGAACAAGCTTCGAGCCCAAGGCTGGCTTGAGTTGTTTGCAAACACCCAGCAAGGGTGTTCTGTGCCCGAGTTGGCTGAATTCTATGCCAACTGCTCTGTCACAAATGGGGTGGTGACAAGTGCTGTCAATGCGTGTCATTTTTCCTTTGATGAAGCCACCCTGAGTGATATTCTGGGCATCCCCTCTCGTGGATTTGTTGTGTATGTGAGGGAAGACAAAATGGCCCTGGAAACAGCCAGGCTCTTAGAGGTGTCCAAACGCTTTAGTCAAAAACAGGGCCTGAGAACACCCCTCTCGGTTAAGAAGGGTGAAATGACCTCCCTTCACCAACTACTGTTTATGTTCACCATCAAGAACATAATACCGCGAGGTCAAGGGCAAAACTCAGCAGATGCCTTTGATCAATGTCTGGTGGACTTACTGGATCGGGAGGAACCAGTAAACCTCCCTGCAATCATGATTCACCACATAGAGCGAATTGCGAACACCACCCGGGCACATGATCTTGGCTATGGGTTTTTGTTGACAAGGGTGCTTGAGTACTTTGGGATCGTGCTCACACGAAGAGTGCCGGCCCAAATCATTGATGAAATTGGCGTTGACACCCTACTAGGGTGTGGCTATGGGGTTGGCGAAGGGTCAGTCTCCAAACAGGTCGTCGACCACCTCGACCACCTGTTTCTGGACAACCTTCCGTCAAGGTTGAGGCTGTTCTTGAGGACAATGCTCGCCTCAAAGATGAGCTCTTAGCTGTCAAGGCTGCTCTTGCTGAGGAACGAGCTCTCTCGGCCAAACGCCATGAAGATTTGCTTGCACTTCTCTCCACTCTTGCCCCTAGCATCCCTCCTCTGCAAACGCAACCACCCCCTGCACCCTGATTGTCTAGGCTATTCTCTAGTCTCCTCCTTCCTTACTTTCGTTTTTGGCATTTGTAAGGTTTTTAATGCAATATCCCTTTATTACTGCCTCTTGCATCTTCTGCTATTTACTTCTTTTCTTGCATTCATAATGTTGTTTATGCTTTTTAATGATGCCAAAAGGGGGAAGTAGTCCTATTGACGAGTGGACCTTAGCATTGACTTATCCCTATCAGCATTCATTCATTTTTTGTCAATATGGTCACTTGGTTTGTCATCATCAAAAAGGGGGAATTTGTTGTGTTATTATATTTAGTTTTGATGATAACAAATCCAAGTGTAAAAATCTGTCCAAGTAATGTTGCTCCGAACACGATCTCCAAACAGGCCTAACTGGTGTTTGTGATCTTTATTGTATTAACTGGTTTGCTACATGTGAGAATGTCTTCTAGACAGGTTTTACTTGGTGATTCTATATTAAGTCAAGAACACCATCTCGACAGTTGATTGTAAAGCGTGTTCCTGAACTCTAGCAATGCAAAGAACAACCCCAGCAAACAAGGTGGCCTTGGTGTTCACAGCAGCTCTACAAATCTCGGACAAGATGACAGGTTCAAAACAAGAAGTCTTGGGTATATAGGTTTTATTTAATTAGACTCTTGTTAATATGCTAATATTGAAAACATCATTTTTAAACACTTCTTGAATCGGTACTTGCGCTAAGTGCTTTAGAACACCAGTTGCGAACAACCCTGCGAACAGGGTGCCTAGGGTGTTTCTGAACTGCAGTGGCCATACCCGATTATTTTTAAAAAATTCATTTTGGTTGGCCAAGATCTCTAGAACACTTTCCTTGAATTTCAAAACTGCTATTTCTCTGGAAAGGAAATTTCCTAAAAATATTTTGGGAGAATTTCGAAAATAAGTTTTGGAGATTTGCCAAAACTTAAAGAAAAAAATTTCCTTTGACCATATTTTTAGATATGGTAAAGTTTCAAAAGCTGAAAATTTTTGGTTGCTTTTTGAATCCACCTCTTGGCTATGGAAAGATAAGGGTTATCTTTTAAGATAACAAAATCCCTTATATTTTGGGATAAATTAATCATTAGCCATTGGATAATTTTGCAAAACAATTTCCATACTTAGCTGATTCTGTGGTTTATGACCGTTGGTTTTTTTGTTTAAAAGCCTCAGCTTTTTCTCTCCCAGCAGATACACACAGACAGAGATATACAGATATTCAAAACACCCAAAAAACAGAGAGACAGAAAACTCAGTTTGAATTTGCATAAACACAGCCTTTTGAAAAATCCAGGAAAATCAGAAAACTCGGTTTACACTCAAAGATTCTTGAGCTTCATTCTGAAAAGCAAACCGTGACAAGCTGTGTTTGATTTTGAGTTTTCATACCATTGGCATAATAGGATCTTCATTGTACCTTACATCTGCTTAGTGAGAAGCACCCCCTGTAAGGTGTTTGTAACCCTGATCTTGAATCAGAAAAGTGAGTGAGTGTGTCCTAGTCGTGTGGACTTGGACGTGTCTAATCTTGCGAAGGTTGGACGTGGTGTAACCTGTCTTTGGGAAGAAGGTTACGTGGTTGCAAGTTGTAACAAGGTGTGTTACATTTGTAACGTGTGAAGCCCGTTAGTGAAAGTGGTTAAATCCTACACGAGGTAGGTCGTGGTTTTTCACACCTCAGTTGGGCTAGAGGTGTTTTCCACGTAAAAATTGTGTGTGCTTTATTTTCCGCATCTATCTTGGTGATTTTCGCCTCTGCAATATTTGAGAACACCCCGTGCAAACAAGCTATCAGGGTGTTTGTCACTTGAGAACAACCTTTGTGAGGGTGTTTGTTATCTACAACGCGAAAATCAGATACCACAATTCACCCCCCTCTTGTGGTTGGATACTCACGAACTCAACAAATATGTTTATATATGCCGAAATTAGTGTTAGTATTATTATATTTGGATAATAATTAGTTGAATGATTATATTACTCAGATTTTGTTTTTAGAAGGGAAAAAAAAGGAAAGAGAAGTCAAAAAAAAAGAAAGAAAGACTTGACCTGAAAAAACAAAGGAAAAAGAAAAGAAAAAGGGGGGAAAGGGTTCTTTTTTATCACATGATGATTATCAAGGGTTAGGGCTCTGGTTTCTTGTCCTACAACACAAAGACACGCATATAGAGGGAGGAGAGGAGAGAGAAGAGGAAGTAGAATAAGAAGAATAAGAAGAGGGGAAGGAGGAGAAGAAGGAGGAAGACAGAAAAAGAATTGGGTTTTGATTTTGATTGCATATTAAGGTGAGTAATTCTTGTTTTCCTCAACATATAACTGATTAGGGGACGATTACTTCAATGATTTATGCCTGAACTTGAGGATTGAATTGAAGGTTGAAACTACGAAGTTGACATTTTTAGGATTGGATAGATTCAGAGTCCAATTTCAATTGGCAAAAACCTGCCATAAATGTTTCATATTTATTTATGATTTTTGGGTTATGTGGATGTTGAAGATTGATTGATATGTTGTGAATTTGTTTATGTATATGTTGAACTATGAATATTTAGTTTGATTGCGTGTATTAAAAGAACAAAATGGTAGAAAACAAGGGTAATTTTCAAATTTTTACAGAATTTGTGTATTGTTTGAACTTTTGCAAATTATTGGGTGCATGAAAAATTCTCACGTTTTTACTATAAAATATTGATGATTTTTGGAAATTGTCTGTAAAGTTTGATAAAATTTGGACATGTATTTTAGGAATTATGAATTTTGGTTGAAACTCTCCTTTTATTCAATGCAAAAGTTAAGATGATGTTTGAATTACTGAGAACTATTGGGTTGGAGAAAAATCATGAAAAGTTTCCTGTGTATTATAAATATTATTTGGAGAGTTTTGGCAAAGTTTTATGAATTTTAGATGCTTGGCTCATGAGTTACGAATTTTGGATTGAAACTGTTATGTTTTAGTGCCTGATCTTGGTTGCTGTTCAACTTTTCTGGTAATTATTTGCTGAGCCAAAAACTCTAAAAATTTTAACATCAGTTCTATATGATGTTTGTAACTTTCATGAAAATTTACATGAATTTTGGCAGTCTACTTCATGAATTATGAATTTTGATTACAACTGTTCTGTTTCAACATATAACTCCGAGTACTGTTTTGATTTTTGTGGTGGACTGGCTCACTGAAAAATTATGAAAATTGTGTGGCCTATTGCTTATGATATTTGGTATTTGTCTGCAAAGTTTTCTGAATTTTGGATATGAGGGCTTCGCGTGATGAAGTTCTAAGTAAATTGTCATATTTAGTATAATTAGGGGTTGTTCGTAAGCATAAATTGTTTGTTGATCATGGTTGTGATGATTTCAGGCATTAAAATAGTTTTGTATTCTTACGGTTTAAGGGAAACTTCGGAAAATTATTTTGGGCGGAATTATGTCATTCTTTGACTATGTTTTGTTAAAACAATTGTGGAATCGACCTTCTTTGAGGAATACCAATGTGATTATATAGGTTATATGATTTTATTAAGATATGTTTTTGGGGAAAAAGGGTCATGTCTTACCTGAGGCTATTACATGACGTTCTAGAGCTATGGTCATGGTAGTGATTGTCATTATGCTCAGGTCACCTAGTGGGAGAGGTTCTCACAAATCCCTTGGGATATGAATGTCAGCCTTATGTGTTATGTAAGCCATGTGGATCCCTTGTGAGAAAGGTTTCGACTTAATCTTACTTATGATATGAATGTGATTCTATGGTTTGTATTATAGGCAGTTTGCGCCCTTTAAAGCGTGGGTGCATGGTTGGTGCCATAGGAACGAGTTGCAGCTAGTCCACCATTGGTTGATACCATATGAATGAGCCGTAGCTGGGTCACCAGGATGCATCTGTCACCCTTACATTGTGATGGTTCTTTGTGTGAGTTATGAGTCAAATTACCCTAAACTATAAAATTTTGCATTCAGTTAAGAATATGTGCTATGTTATGAAAATTGTAATTGGCTTGGAGTTACACCTTGGTTATGTTATGAAATTGGTCTTGACTTGGATTTGGACTTTGGAAATGATATAAAATTGGTTTTGGCTTGGATTTGGGACTTTGACTTTAGATATGTTACGAAATTAGTTTTGCCTGGCATTTGAATTTCGAACTTGGTTTTGGATTTGAAGGATTATTCAGGATATTTATGAAATTGTGATTGATTTTGAAGCATACGTGTGACTCATAAATATGTTTAAGAAATATATTTTGTGTTTAAAGCACATATGTGGACTTTTAAATGGAATATGCTTTATGCATGCATCAAGTATGGTTACGGGCTGGCCATTAGCATGATTTAGCAGGCTTTGCTTTCTTTTGGATTTCAATGATGATTAGGAGCCCAAAATACATGGTTGGAATGGGATATCCATGGTTA
This sequence comes from Carnegiea gigantea, assembly GCA_029747015.1. Lineage (NCBI taxonomy): Eukaryota > Viridiplantae > Streptophyta > Magnoliopsida > Caryophyllales > Cactaceae > Carnegiea > Carnegiea gigantea. The sequence goes on from JAKOGI010001598.1 coordinate 91,157, forward strand.
GTTTAGTGAATAGACTGAGAGCAAAGCTTGTTCGTAGACTCAAGTGAGAATAAGGGTCCTTGAATCGTACCTGGTATGCGACAGCTATGACTAAGTTAGTGTAACTGCCCATCCCATGACATAACTATGTGTGTCTATTTCTTGAAGTTTGGGAGCATGTTAGATTTGAAAGATATGAGTATATTTTCATTTCTGAAGCGTAAGCATGTTCGCTTATCGCCCTTTACATGTTATATGATACATTCTGTTTGCATGTCATAAGATATGTGCATTGTGTGATTATGCTTTGTGTTAACTGGTCAATGTGCAAAGGGTAGCAATGGGGAAGGCAAGGGTTATTCAATGGGCAGGGGGAACTCATGACCTCACCATTTTTTAGGTTTTGGAAACCGGAAGGGATCGCAAGGGCATTAAGAAAGCTAGCCCATGTGAAACACTTTTGAAGAACCTAGTTGGAAATGCAAACCCCAATATGTGTTTATGTTACGAGTTATGTTTAGTAAATATAAGTATGGACTTATTTCTAGGATTGCACATGTGTAAGAACATTATGGATATGGTTTAAGTATGTAAGTAAATGCATGTTTTATAGCTACCTCTCAAACTTTTGTTAGATTTCGTTATGAGCTTCCGCGGCGCTTGCCTACTGATAGGTTAATTAAGGTTAAGAGATTTAGGTAGCCCTTTGGGTGTTTCTAGTCAAACATCCGCAGCAATGACGCACCTGCCCCCTTCAAGCGGGGCGTTACAGAAGCGGTACCAGAGCAATAATCCTGTGACCTTTGACCTATAAGGCTTGTGTGTGCATATGGTTGGCCATATATTTGATGTTGTGTATATATGTGATTATGTGCATTACATGTGTTCTACGTGATCTTGATTTCCAACGTGGTTTTATTTGAATTAGAACTTGAGTGTACATGACAGGTGATGTAAGTTTTGAGGACAAAACTTATTTTAAGGGGGGAAGACTGTAACACCTTGAAATTTCGTTGTTAATTTTGATTTATGTGGTAATTTATATTTTACGTGCATATTTTGGGTTATCTATGTTTCGTATGTATGTATGTGCTTGAGTTAGTGTTAGTATTACCTTGTTGGGGGAATACTTGGTTGAATTAGTATATCACCAAGGCCTTGTTTTTAGAAGGAAAAAAAAGGAAAGAGGAGACATAAAAAAAAGAAAAAAGAAAGACTTGACCCAAAAAACCAAAGGAAAAAGAAAAGGAATAAGGGGGAAGGGGTTCTTTTTTTTTTTTAACGTGACAATTATCAAGGGCTAGGGCTCTGTTTTCTTATCCTACAACACAAACACACGCACACAGAGGGAGGAGAGGAGAGAGAAGAGGAGGAGGAAGAAGAAGAAGAAGAAGAAGAAGAAGAAGAAGAAGAGGAGGAGGAGAAGAAGGAGAAGAAGGACGAAGAAGGAAAAAGAATTGGGTTTTCATTTCGATTGCATATCAAGGTGATTTGTTTTTGTTTTTCTCAACCTAAAATTGATTAAGAGAAGATTACTTGAATGATTTATGCCTGAACTTGAGGATTAAATTGAAGGTTGAAACTATAAATTTAACATTTTTAGGGTTTGATAGATTGAAAATCTAATTTCAATTGGTTGAAACCCACCATAAAAGTTTCATGTTTATTTGTGATTTTTGGGTTATGTGGATATTGAAGATTGATATATATGCTGTGAATTTGTTTTTATATATGTTGAACTATGAATATTTATTTTGAGCTTTTGCATTGGATGAACAAAATTATAGAAAACAAGGTTAATTTTCGAATTTTTACAGAATTCGTGTACTATTTGAACTATTGCGAATTATTGGATGCGTGAAAAATTCCCACATTTTTACTGTAAAATATAGGTGATTTTTGGAAATTTTCAATAAGTTTTCATAAATTGTCGACATGTATTTTAGGATTTATGAATTTTGATTGAAATTGCCCTTTTATTCAGTGCGAAAGTTCAGATGATGTTTGAATTATTGATAACTATTGGGTTTCTAAAAAAATCATGAAAAGTTTACTGCGTATTATAAATAATATTTGGAGAGTTTTGGCCAGTTTTTATGAATTTTGGATGCTTAGCTCACAAGTTATGAATTTTGGATTGAAAATGTTATGTTTTAGTGCTTGATTTTGGTTGCTGTTGGACTTTTCTAGTAATTATTTGCTGAGCCAAAAACTCTGGAAATTTTAATATAGGTTCAATATGATGTTTGTAACTTCTATGAAAATTTACACGAATTTTAGGAGTGTACTTCATGAATTATGGATTTTTGATTGCAACTATTCTGTTTCAACATACAATTTTCGGGCAATATTTTAATTTTTGTGGTGGACTGGCTTACAGAAAAATTATGAAAATTGCATGCCTATTATTCATGGTATTTGATATTTGTTTGCAGAGTTTTGTGAATTTTGAATATGGGGTCTTCGTGTTATGAAGTTCTAAATAAATTGTCATATTTTGTATAATTACCGGTTGTTCGTATGCATAAATTGCACGTTGATCATTTCTGCTATGATTTTAGGCATTACAATAGTTAAGTGTTCTTACGGTTTATGGGAAACTTGAGAAAATTATTTTGGGCGGAATTAGGTCTTTCTTTGACTATGTTTTGCTAAAATAATTTTGGAATCAAGCTTCTTTGTGGAATAACAATGTCATTATATGGGTTATACGATTTTATTAAGTTATGTTTTTGGGGACAAACATTCGTGTCTTGCCTGAGGCTATTACATAACCTTCTAGAGCTATGGCCATTGTTGAATTTAGGAGTACTTACCCACAAGAGGGGGGGTGAATTGTGGTGTTCGATTTTCGCATACTTACTGACAAACACCCTCCTGATTGCAGAGGTTGTTCTTGAATTACAAACAACCTTCTGACTTGTGTTGAACCAGATGTTTTCAATTTGCTCAAAGGCGAAAATCAACAAGATAAATGCGGAAATAAAGCACACACAATTTTTCCATGGAAAACACCTCTAGCCTAACTGAGGTGTGAAAAACCACGACCTACCTCGTGTAGAATTTAACCACTTTCACTAACGAGCTTCACACGTTACAAATGTAACACACCTTGTTACAACTTGCAACCACGTAACCTTCTTTTCTAAGAAGGGTTACACCACGTCCAAATCTCACCAGATTGGACACGTCCAAAGTCCACACGACTGAGGACCACTCACTCACTTTTCTGATCCAAGATCAGGGTTACAAAATACCTTACGGGGGTGCTTCTGATTTAAGCAGATGTAAGGTACAATGAGGTCCTAGTATGCCAATATCTTGAAAGCTCAGCTTAAACACAACTTGTCTCGATTTTTCTTTTCTCAAGAGTAGCTCGAAAAATTCTTCTTACTAGAAAAACCACTTTTGCACTTCTCCCCTTTTGCGTATGTCATGTATGTTTCTCGTTTTTTCTTCTCTACTGAATGGGAGTGAAATGTTGAGTTTTTAAACAAAAAATCTAACGGTCAAAAACAAGAAGAAGTGATAAAATCAGCTATGTTTAGCAAAGAGAGATTTTTGCTTAGCACAGAGAATTCCAACGGCTAAAAGATCCAATGAGGATAGAGTTTCCCAATATTGTAGGGATTTGATTTTGGAGGATAAAAGACTATCTTTTCCCCTTAAAAATAGCCGTGAAATACCTGGAAAAGAATCTCAGCTTGAATTTTGAATTAATCACTTTCCAAAGGATAAGAGAGAAATATTTTCGGTTTTGGTAAATATTTTCCAAAATCAGTTTTGCAAATCTCCCAAGTGATTTTCATATCAAAAGATTTCCTACAGCTTAAATTGCTGTCTTGGAATTTTATCAAAATATATTAGAGCTTTTGGCCAACCAAAATAAGTTTTCCAAAGTGACCGGGTTTGGCCGTTGCAGTTCAGAAACACCCTAGGTACCCTGTTTACAGGGTTGTTCAAACTTGGTGTTCTGAAGCAAATAGCGCAACCAATTCAAGAGTGGTTAGTTAGAGACTTTTCAAGATTGGCATATTAACAAGAGTCTAAAAAATAAAACCTAAATTACCCAAGACATCTTGTTGTAGATCCAGTCATCTTGTTCAAGATAAATACGCTGCCCCAACCACCTAGACCAACCTGTTTGCCAGGTTGTTCTTGTATCACTTGAGTTCAGAAAGGCCTGTTTGCTGGATTGTCCTTGAAACACCTAGCCTGTTTGCCAGGTTGTTCTTGTATTGCTTGAGTTCAGGAACTGATCTTAACACACAATCAACTCATCGAGGTGGTGTTCTTGACTTGAGCGTGAGTCATCAAGGTATGAGACCTGTTCTTAAGACTTGTTCTCAACATTCAGCAAACAAGTTAAGACGCATATTGAAAATAACAGTGTATGCCTGTTTGGAGAACTTTGTTTGGAGCAACATTACTTAAGAGCATTTTACACTTGGGTTTGTTGTCATCAAAACTGAATATACTAATTCAACAATTTCCCCCTTTTTGATGATGACAAACCAAGTGTCCATATTAAAAAAAATTGAATGCTGATAGGGATCCACGTAGGTACAAGGAGTTAGAGGTCAACCCACCCTATCGAGTCAAGGTCAGGCTCATTCGTCATACTTTGTCAATAGGTTACACTATTCTTCCCCCTTTTGGCATCATTAAAAAGCAAGAACAACAGGACAGTTGCAAGAAATGCATATAAAGCATTGCAAATAGATATGTCATTGCAAAGAAATGGAGTATAATGCCAAAACAACAAAACTAAGAGAGGAGGAGGAGGAGACTAGAGACCAGCCTAGACAATCAGGGAGCAGGGGGTGGTTTCGTTTGCAGAGGAGGAATGCTGGGGGTAAGGGTGGAGAGAAGGGCAAGCAAATCTTCATGGCGTTTGGCGGAGAGGGCTTGTTCCTCAGCAAGAGCAGCCTTGACGGCGGAGAGCTCATCCTTGAGGCGAGCATTGTCCTCAAGAACAGCCTCAACCTTGATGGAAGGTTGCCCAGAAACAGGTGGTCGAGGTGGTCGACGACCCTGTTTGGAGATGACCCTTCGCCAACCTCATAGCCACACCCTAGCAGGGTGTCAATCCCAATCTCATCAATGATTTGGGCCGCCACTCTCCTTGTGAGCGCTATCCCAAAGTGCTCAAACACCCTTGTCAGCAGAAACCCATAGCCAAGATCATGGGCTCGGGTGGTGTTCGCAATTCGCCCTATGTGGCGAATCATGATTGCAGGGAGGTTTATTGGTTCCTCCCGATCCAGTAGGTCCACCAGACATTGATCGAGGGCATCTGCTGAGTTTCGCCCTTGACCTCGCGGAATTATGTTCTTGATGGTGAACATAAACAGTAGTTGGTGCAGGGAGGTCATTTCACCCTTCTTAACCGAGAGGGTTGTTCTCAGGCCCTGTTTCTGACTGAGGCGTTGGGGCACCTCTAGGAGCCTGGCTGTTGCCAGGGCAGTCTTGTCTTCCCTCACATACACAGCAAAGCCTTGTGAGGGCACTCCCAATATTTTCCCAAGTGTGGGCGCATCAACCTTAATGCATTGCCCATTCACAAAACTTGTCGCCACCCCTTTGGTGACACTGCAGTTGGCGTAAAACTCAGCTAACTCAGGCACAGAACACCCCAACTGAGTGTTTGCAAACAAATCGAGCGAGCCTTGGACTCGCAACTTGTTCAGGAACACCCCCAGACCCTGTTCCTCGAAAAAACGTACATTTACTACCTTCCGCCTGACGGCATTGCGCTTAAGCAATTGCGCATGCTTGTCAGATATAGGAGAGGGAGTGGACTTCTTTAGGCGTTTGGGAGGAGGAACAGAGGTGGTAGCGTCTGGTAGGGGAGCTGTTCTGGGCTTTCGTTTGAGCGGTGAGTTTGCAGGAAAGGGCTTTATAGCAGGTTTAGAGGATGATTTTTGAGGGGCTTGATCTTCAGAGGACTCGGAGAACACCGATGTCCCCTGTTTGAAAGAGGTGTTCTCAGAGTCAGAACTCGAGAACCCCTCGGTAGAAGAAGAGGAAATCTCCTCGATGATTGGAGCAGAGGGTTTAGAGATACGGGGAGCGGATTGAAAAGCTATTCTTGCAGATTGGCGAGAAGGTTTGGAGGATTTTGGAGAAGAGGGAGTTTGAGAGGGCTGAGACCTTGGTTGTGGCCTTGTTCTTGGCGTTCTGCTGTGCCTGGCCACTATTTTCACCCTTTTCTTTTTCTCTCCGGTTTGAGCAACCGGAGTAGTGAGTTCAGCCTCAGGGAGAGAATCCTTCTCCTAACTCTCCTCTGATGTCTCATTCGAATTCCCTTGGAAATCGACATTCAGATCCTCCACACACACGACGTCAAAAGAGTCTTTCCCTGTTTCTGGCACTGTTTCAGGAAACAGCCCAAAAGAACAGGGTTCGAAATTATCACTAAACCCTTCAGGGGTTTCCAAGATTTTGTCTTGAGGCCCTGATGGTGCACTCTCCGATTCTACTTTAATGGGACATGCAACTGACCCCACAAGAAACACCAATTCCCTTCCACAATTGAAGGGAATATCGTCCATCCCTATCCCGACTGACTTTAGGAACAAGCTTTTCAGAAATCTGAAAGGCTTGTACAGGATTGGGCGAGGGGGAGCAGGGATTGAGGACGCAAGAACCAGGGCTTTTGAGTGAGAGGTGTTGTTGGAAGCCATTGTTGCTAGAGGAGAGAGATTAGGGTTTGCTTTTGAGCGAGATGAAGTCAGGTGAAAAGACGAACTGAGAACAGGGCATTTAAAGAGAGAGAGAGCACCCAAAATCTTTTAAAGATCTCTAGGTTTGCAACGGATGAGAACATTAAAGGCGTGTGCCTTGGTAAGGAGGGAGGTTTAAAGAAAACACATTCCCATATGCATCGAACAACCAAGGGACGCACCTGTTCTTTCCGTTCGATCAAGATACCTGCCTGTTCTTCGCCGTTTGATCTTGATTTGACTCATTGGTACTAGGGGTGGCAGAGCTGCTCCAGTGATCCTTAGTACATCCCCTTATGCTGCACTCTTTGTATAAATTAAAAAAAATGCACGCAATTCGAGTGTATGCACTCATTGTACATAAATCACATCAGTTGCTAATAAGATTTGCAAACAAGGGGAGAGAACAGGGTGTAGAGGTTGTTTTTACCAAACCTAGTTCATGTCTTGGAAACAAGTATCTCAGGGTGTTCTTACCAACCCTAGTTCCAGTCTATTTCTCTCAAATTGATCTCTAGCTAGTGCCTTAGTGAATATATCAGCAATTTGATTTTCCGTTGTGCAAAAATTCATAGAAATTAAACCCTTTTCAACATTATCTCTCAAGAAATGATGTCGAATGTCAATATGCTTTGTTCTTTTATGTTGACATGGATTTTTGGCAATGTTAATTGCACTTGTGTTATCACAAAAAATAGGAATGCATCCAGTGTCAACACAAAAGTCCTTAAGCTGTTGCCTTATCCACAACAGTTGAGCACAACATGAAGCTGCTGCAACATATTCAGCTTCTGCTGTGGACATGGCAACTGAATGTTGCTTCTTGGTAGCCCAAGATACCAAACAAGGTCCAAGAAAGTGAGCCATACCTGAGGTACTCTTTCTATCAACTAGGAATCCAGCATAGTCAGCGTCAGCATATCCAACAAGATCAAAATTGCAACCTCTAGGATACCATAAGGCTAAATTGGGTGCATGTTTCAAATATCTTAGTATCCGTTTCACAGCCTTAAGATGAGTTTCCTTAGGATTAGACTGAAAACGGGCACATAAACCAACACTAAAAACAATATCTGGTCTACTAGCGGTTAGGTATAGGAGTGACCCAATCATGCCCCTGTAGAGTTTCTCCTCAACTGAGGGACTCCCATCATCCATAACCAACTTGGTTGAAGGAGAAATAGGAGTGTCTATGGATTTGGCCGACTCCATCCCAAAACGCTTAAGTAGCTCCTTGATATACTTTTGTTGATGGATCATGGTGCCGTTTGGATTTTACTTGATTTGTAAGCCTAAGAAAAAGTTAAGCTCACCCATCATGCTCATCTCAAACTCACTCCTCATCATATTTGAAAATTCATTGCATAAATCATGATTAGTTGCACCAAATATAATGTCATCAACATATATTTGGACAATCAATAAATGTTCCCTATTAGATTTTAGAAACAAGGTATTGTCTACCTTGCCTCTTCTAAAATTATTTTCAAGTAAAAAACTTGACGAACGTTCATACCAAGCTCTAGGAGCTTGTTTTAAACCATAAAGAGCTTTGTCAAGTTTGAAAACATGGTTAGGAAATTTACTGTTTTCAAAACCAGGGGGTTGTTTGACATACACCTCTTCTTTAAGGTATCCGTTTAGGAATGCACTTTTCACGTCCATTTGATATAGCTTGATTTCCATATGAGCTGCAAACGCCATTAGGATTCGAATAGCCTTAATTCTAGCAACTGGTGCAAAGGTTTCTTCATAATCGATCCCTTCTTCTTGGTTATACCCTTGAACAACCAGCCGTGCCTTGTTCCTAGTGACTGTTCCTGACTCATCCAGCTTGTTTCGGAACAACCACTTGGTTCCAATGATTGTTCTCTCTGCAGGTTTAGGTACCAGGTGCCATAATCTGTTTCTTTCAAATTGATGGAGCTCTTCTTGCATTGCCGTGACCCAATCTGAATTTGTAAGAGCTTCATTCACATTCTTTGGCTCAATGTTAGAAAGAAAAGCATAGAAAGCACAGAAATTCTTAAGCTTAGACCTAGTTTCCACTCCACTGTTAATATCAGACAGAATTTGATCAAGGGGGTGTGAACTATGGTGCTTCCATAGTCGTGGAGTAAGTGGATCCACAGACACATGCTCTACTCTAGCCGGAATATTTGGAGAATCAGGCTCACGAACACCTCCTGAGCCTGTTTCTGCACATGTTTGTAAGCCTGTTCCTGAAGAACATGGTCCCGAACAGGGTTCAACGGTGTTTCCCCCTATTTGGTGTTCACCTTGCCAGCCGTTTTGAGGAACAACTTCTGGGCCTGTTGTCTCCATGGTGTTCTTACCTTGTCTCTCATGGGGCAACACTTCTTTTCGGATAAGACCTAATTCAAACTCTTCTTCCTTGTGCACCATTCTTATTCAAAGTGTTAGATTCATCAAAAAGCACATGCACACTTTCCTCAACGCACAAGGTTCTTTTGTTAAAGACTTTGTATGCCTTGCTGTGAGAGGAATAACCGAGAAATATTGCCTCATCACTCCTGGGATCAAACTTTCCTAAAGCATCCTTCCCATTATTATGCACAAAACACCTACAACCGAATGTTCTTAAATGCATAATGTTGGGCTTTCTGCCTTTGAAGAGTTCGTAGGGAGTTTTGTTCAAAATAGGTCTAATCATACATCTATTCATAATGTAACATGATGTGTTCAAAGCTTCTGCCCAAAAGTTCCTAGGAAGACCACTAGCAATAAGCATTGTCCTAGTCATGTCTTCTAGGGAGCGGTTTTTACGCTCAACCACCCCATTCTGTTGAGGTGTTCTTAGGGCCGAGAAGTTATGATCAACACCACGCGTATTACAAAATTCTGTAAAACTTGTATTTTCAAATTCAGTACCATGATCAGACCTCAAGCTAACCAATGAGTGTCCTACTCTCTTTTCAACCTTTTTGAGAAGGGCAATAAAATTCTCAAAAATTTCATCCTTGGAGGCCAAGAATAGGGTCTGAGTAAATCGAGAGTAATCATCTACTATGACAAGCACATACCTCTTCCCACCTCTACTTGTTATCCTCATAGGACCATATAAATCAATGTGTAATAATTCAAGAGGTCGGGTAGTGCTAACCCATCTTTTTGATTTAAAAGACAATCTGACTTGTTTTCCTTTTGCACAAGCTTCACATACCCTGTCATCATTAAACTTGATGGAAGGTAGTCCAACAACCAAGTCTTTGGAAACAAGTTTGTTTAAAAGAGTAAGGCTCGCATGACCTAGTCTCTTGTGCCAGAGCATTATATCATCATTCACAGCACTCAAACAAGTCAGGTTGTTTTGGAGAAGTGTGGAAATACAAACTTTGTAAACATTTTTATGACGCTTCCCCTTTAACACAACGTCTCCTGTGTTGGCATTGACAACCAAGCAATGTGTTCGTGAGAACACCACTAGATTGTTCTTGTCATACAGTTGGGACACACTTAGTAAATTATGCTTTAAACCATCAACTAAGTGCACATTATCAATTGAGTGGGAGAGAGTTTTACCAATGCTACCTATACCGACAATTGTCCCAGGCTTGCCGTTTCCAAAAGCCACGCTCCCACCGGTTGAAGCTGTAAGTGAGAGAAAGTTTGATTTTTCTCCGGTCATATGCCGCGAACACCCACTATCAACATACCACAGCTACCTGTTTTCAAGGTTATTTTCTTAGCTATTTGCCAGGGTGTTTCTCACCCTGTTTGCTGGGTTGTTTGTGGGGTTGTTCTCTCTCACTTCAGCCTACAAAACAAATCAAGGGTGGGTCCCATTCTTTTAGACAAATAAAGCTCATCTTACCTAATCCAGATTTGTTTCACATACCTTTCATTCTTTTCAATGGCATACCTTCTTGAAGGACATGAATATTGATAGTGACCAGTTTTACCATAGTGAAAGCAAACAATGTTTTCAGGTAATCCCACATACTTTCTATGGATTGGGTAAACGGTTCGTTTAGGCTTATATCCAAGTCCCTTTTTGTTTCGACTGTGGTGAATGTTTAACCAATCAAGGGCTTGTGAGGACTTGTTCCACAACCTGTTTGTGGCAAGGTCGTGTTCTGTGCATTTTGCTTTAGCCGACAGGTTCTTGTTTTCAGCAAGAAAAACTTCGACCTTTTCTTTAAGCTCAAGGGTTTCCTTTTCAGCCTTGGCTTGATTGGTGGTATATTTTACTTCGTTCAAGATCAAGGTCTCCCTAAGGTCATTTATGGTTTGATGTGAAGCTAGAATTTCTCTTTCAGCCTCAAGTTTCTCATTCTTAAGGATCTCATTTTCTAGTTCTAGGTCTCGGACATCTCGTTTCAATTCAGCACAAGTATCCATCAAGGTATACAAAAGTTTTTCGAGAGTTGCTTTATTGAGACCACGTACCTTGTTCTTGAGATCAGTCAAGCTGTTTGTGGATTCATCATCTGAGTCTGAGTCACTTTGTGCCATGAGAGCTACAGCATCTCCTTCACTTTCAGATTCACCTTCATCCTCAGAAGAGTCTTCCCAGGCAGCAAGCATAGCCTTCGAGAATCTTTTGCCTGAGGTGTTCACAGGTTGTTTTCAAACCTGTTTTCTAGGTTATTTGAACTCCTGCTCTTCTCGAAGCAGAGGGTAGTTTTTCACAAGGTGATCTGGTTTGCCACATTTAAAACACCCTGTGAACTGTTCTCGGGGGGTGTTTCTGGATTTACTGAAGTCCTTTCTTCTGCTGTTTTCTTTGACCTTTTTGAAGAATTTCTTGAACTTTCGTGTTATTAAGGCCATCTCTTCATCCTCAAGGTCAGAGTCATCATCCTCTTGTGCTTTTAAGGCAAGCCCACGATCCTTCTTATGCTTCTCTTTTTGTTGTGAGTTCTTTCTGAGTTCATAGGTTTAAAGATTGCCAATTAACTCGTCGAGGGTGATCTTGTTCATGTCTTTAGCTTCTTGGATGGCTGTCACCTTCGCTTCCCAAGACCGAGGCAAAATCCTTAAAATCTTCCTCACCAGCTCTTCTGTGGTGAAGGATTTTCCCAGGGATTTTTGCTCGTTTGTTATGTGGGTGAAGCGTGTGTACATATCCATCACGTTCTCACGATCACCCATATCAAACAACTCATATTGCCTCATGAGTAGCTCAATACGTGATTGTTTGACTTGACTTGTTCCTTCATGAGCTACTTGGACGACATTCCATATCTCCAGGGCTGACTCACACTCTGAGATACGTGTATATTCATCTGGACCTAGGCCAAAATATAATAGCTTCTTGACCTTGGCATTCTTTTCCATTTTCTTATAGTCTTCAGCATCAAACTCTATGGGTTCCTTGGGAACCTTCTTACCATCTTCAAGCACCTTGGTGGGAACAAGGGGCCCGTTCTTGATGAGCATCCATAACTCATAATCTTCTGCCTGAATATAGTTCTCCATCCTATTCTTCCACCAACTATAATGTTGGCCGTTGAAATAGGGTGGCCGAGTAATGGATTGCCCTTCAAGGATTCCTTGTGGTGTACTCATCTTCAGAATCTCTCAAGGTGTTAGCCCTTTTGTGAGAGAACCTGCTCTGATACCACTTGTTGAATTTAGGAGTACTTACCCACAAGAGGGGGGTGAATTGTGGTGTTCGATTTTCGCGTACTTACTGACAAACACCCTCCTGATTGCAGAGGTTGTTCTTGAATTACAAACAACCTTCTGACTTGTTTGAACCAGATGTTTTCAATTTGCTCAAAGGCGAAAATCAACAAGATAAATGCGGAAATAAAGCACACACAATTTTTCCGTGGAAAACACCTCTAGCCCAACTGAGGTGTGAAAAACCACGACCTACCTCGTGCAGGATTTAACCACTTTCACTAACGGGCTTCACACGTTACAAATGTAACACACCTTGTTACAACTTGCAACCACGTAACCTTCTTTTCTAAGAAAGGTTACACCACGTCCAAATCTCACCAGATTGGACACGTCCAAAGTCCATACGACTGAGGACCACTCACTCACTTTTCTGATCCAAGATCAGGGTTACAAAACACCTTACGGGGGTGCTTCTGATTTAAGCAGATGTAAGGTACAATGAGGTCCTAGTATGCCAATATCTTGAAAGCTCAGCTTAAACACAACTTGTCTCGGTTTTTCTTTTCTCAAGAGTAGCTCGAAAAATTCTTCTCACTAGAAAAACCACTTTTGCACTTCTCCCTTTTTGCATATGTTGTGTATGTTTCTCATTTTTTCTTCTCTACTGAATGGGAGTGAAATGTTGAGTTTTTAAACAAAAAATCCAACGGTTAAAAACAAGGAGAAGTGATAAAATCAGCTATGTTTAGCAAAGAGAGATTTTTGCTTAGCACAGAGAATTCCAACGGCTAAAAGATCCAATGAGGATAGAGTTTCCCAATATTGTAGGGATTTGATTTTGGAGAATAAAAGACTATCTTTTCCTCTTAAAAATAGCCGTGAAATACCTGGAAAAGAATCTCAGCTTGAATTTTGAATTAATCACTTTCCAAAGGATAAGAGAGAAATATTTTCGGTTTTGGTAAATATTTTCCAAAATCAGTTTTGCAAATCTCCCAAGTGATTTTCATATCAAAAGATTTCCTACAGCTTAAATTGTGTCTTGGAATTTTATCAAAATATATTAGAGCTTTTGGCCAACCAAAATAAGTTTTCCAAAGTGACCGGGTTTGGCCGTTGCAGTTCAGAAACACCCTAGGTACCCTGTTTACAGGGTTGTTCAAACTTGGTGTTCTGAAGCAAATAGCGCAACCAATTCAAGAGTGGTTAGTTAGAGACTTTTCAAGATTGGCATATTAACAAGAGTCTTAAAAAAAACCTAAATTGCCCAAGACATCTTGTTGTAGATCCAGTCATCTTGTTCAAGACGAATACGCTGCCCCAACCACCTAGACCAACCTGTTTGCCAGGTTGTTCTTGTATCACTTGAGTTCAGAAAGGCCTGTTTGCTGGATTGTCCTTAAAACACCTAACCCGTTTGCCAGGTTGTTCTTGTATTGCTTGAGTTCAGGAACTGATCTTAACACACAATCAACTCATCGAGGTGGTGTACTTGACTTGAGGGTGAGTCATCAAGGTATGAGACCTATTCTTAAGACTTGTTCTCAACATTCAGCAAACAAGTTAAGACGCATATTGAAAATAACAGTGTATGCCTGTTTGGAGAACTTTGTTTGGAGCAACATTACTTAAGAGCATTTTACACTTGGGTTTGTTGTCATCAAAACTGAATATACTAATTCAACAGCCATAGTAGTGAATGTTATTATGCTGCGGTCGTCAAGTGGGAGACGTTCTAACAAATCCCCTGGGATATGAATGTCGACCTTATGTGTTATGTGAGCCATGTGGATCCCTAGTGAGAAAGGTTTCGGCTTAAGCTTACTAGAACATGAATGTGATTCCATGGTTTGTCTTGTGGGCAGTCCGTATCCTTTACAGCGTGGGTGCGTGGTTGGTGCCACATGAATGAGTTTCGGCTAGTCTACCATTGGTTGGTAGCATATGAATGAGCCGTGGCTGGGCCACTAGGATGCGTTTTTCAAACTTGCATTGTGATGGTTCTTTGTGTGAGTCATGAGTCGATTTACCCTAAATTATAAAGTTTTGCATTCAGTTAAGAATATGTGGTATGTTATGAAGATGGTGATTGGCTTGGAGTTGTACTTTGGATACGTTATGAAATTGGTTTTGGCCTGGATTTGGACTTCAGATATGATATAAAATTGGTTTTGGCTTAGATTTGGACTTAGACTTAGATATGTTACGAAATTAGTTTTGACTTGGATTTAAATTTCAAACTTAGTTTTGGATTTAAAGGATTATTCTTGATATTTATGAAATTGTGATTCATTTTGAACCATATGTGTGATTCATAAATATGTTTAAGGAAATACATTTTATGTTTAAAGCACGTATGTCGACTTTTGAATGGAATATGCTTTTTGTATGTGTCAAGTGTGGTTACAGGTGGGCTATCAGAACGCCTTGCTTTCTTCTGGATTTCAGTGAGGATTAGGAGCCCAAAAGATATGGTTGGAATGGGACAACCATGGTTATCTCAGTGAATAGACTGAGAGCAAAGCTTGTTCTTAGACTCAAGTGAGAACGAGGATCCTTGAATCGTACCTGGTATGGGACAGGTACGGCTAAGTTAGTGTAATTGCCCACCCCATGACATACATATGCGTGTCTATTTTGTAAAGTTTGGGAGCATATTAGATATGAAAGATATAAGTTTATTTCGATTTCTAAAGCATAAGCATGTTCTCGTGTCGCCCTCTAAATGTTATATGATACATTCTATTTATATGTCATAAGATATGTGTATTATGTGATTATATGTTGTGTTAACCAGTTAATGTGCAATGTGTAACAATAGGAAGGCAGGGTTATTGAATGGGATTGGGGAGCTCATGACCACACCATTTTTCAGGTGTTGGAAGCAAAAAGGGATTGTAAGAGCATTAAGAAAGCTAGCCTATTGTGAAACACTTTTGAAGAACCTAGTTGGAAATGTAAACCTCACTATGTGTCTACATTGTGCGTTATGTTAGTAAATATAAGTATGGATGTATTTATCGGATTGCACATGTGTAAGAACATTGTGGATATGGTTGAAGTATGTAAGTAAATGCATGTTTTACAACTGCCTCTCAAACTTTGTTAGATTTCATTATGAGCTTCCACTGCGCTTGCCCACTAACAGGTTAATTAAGGTTAAGAGATTTAGATAGCCTTGTGGGTGTTTCTAGTCGAGCATCTACAACGATGATGCGCCTGCCTCTTTCAAGCGGGACGTTACAGAAGCGGTATTACGGCAATAATCCTGTGACCTTTGGCCTATAGGGCTTGCGTGATCATGTGATTGACTATATGCTTGATGTTGTGTATACATGTGATTATGTGCATTACGTGTGTTCTATGTAATCTTGATTTCCAATGTTGTTTTATTTGACTTGGAACTTGAGAGTGCAAGATTGGTGTTGTAAGTTTTGAGGACTCAACTTATTTTAGGGGAGAAAGACTGTAATACCCCGAAGATTCGTTGTTAATCTTGACTTATGTGGTAATTTATATTTTATGTGCATATTTTGGGAAATCTATGTTAATTATGTTTGTATGTGCCCAAGTTAGTGTTAGTATTATTATATTTGGATAATAATTAGTTGAATTATTATATTAGTCAGACTTTGTTTTTAGAAGGGAAAAAAAAGGAAAGAGGAGTCAAAAAAAAAAAAAAAGAACGACTTGACCCGAAAAAACAAACGAAAAAGAAAAGGAAAACGGGGGAAAGGGTTCTTTTTTTTCACATGATAATTATCAAGGGTTAGGGCTCTAGTTTCTTGTCCTACAACACAAAGACATGGACATAGCGGGAGGAGAGGAGAGAGAAGAGGAAGAAGAATAAGAAGAATAAGAAGAGGGGAAGGAGGAGAAGAAGGAGGAAGACGGAAAAAGAATTGGGTTTTGATTTTGATTGCATATTAAGGTGAGTAATTCTTATTTTCCTCAACATATAACTGATTAGGGGAAGATTATTTTAATGATTTATGCCTGAACTTAAGGATTGAATTGAAGGTTGAAACTATGAATTTGACATGTTTAGGATTTGATAGATTCAAAGCCTAATTTCAATTGGTAGAAACCTACCATAAAAGTTTCATATTTATTTATGATTTTTGGGTTATGTGGATATTGAAGATTGATCGATATGTTGTGAATTTGTTTATGTATATGTTGAACTATGAATATTTAGTTTGATTGCGTGTATTAGAAGAATAAAATGGTAGAAAATAAGGGTAATTTTCAAATTTTTACAGAATTTGTGTGTTGTTTGAACTTTTGCGAATTATTGGGTGTATGAAAAATTCTCACGTTTTTACTATAAAATATTGATGATTTTTGGAAATTGTCTGTAAAGTCTGATAAAATTTGGACATGTATTTTAGGAATTATGAATTTTGGTTGAAACTGCCCTTTTATTCAATGCAAAAGTTAAGCTGATGTTTGAATTACTGAGAACTATTGGGTTGGAGAAAAATCATGGAAAGTTTACTGTGTATTATAAATATCATTTGGAGAGTTTTGGTAAAGTTTTATGAATTTTAGATGCTTAGCTCACGAGTTACAAATTTTGGATTGAAACTGTTATGTTTAGTGCCTGATCTTGGTTGCTGTTTGACTTTTCTGGTAATTATTTGCTAAGCCGAAAACTCTGAAAAATTTAACATTGGTTCTATATGATGTTTGTAACTTTTATGAAAATTTACATGAATTTTAGGAGTGTACTTCATGAATTATGAATTTTGATTGCAACTGTTCTGTTTCAACATATAATTCCGAGTACTGTTTTGATTTTTGTGGTGGACTGGCTTACTGAAAAATTATGAAAATTGTGTGGCCTATTGCTCATGATATTTGGTATTTGTCTGCAGAGTTTTCTGAATTTTGGATATGAGGCCTTCGCGTGATGAAGTTCTAAGTAAATTGTCATATTTAGCATAATTAGGGCTTGTTCGTAAGCATAAATTGTATGTTGATCATGTTTGTGATGATTTTAGGCATTAAAATAGTATTGTATTCTTACAGTTTAAGGCAAACTTCGGAAAATTATTTTGGGTGAAATTATGTCTTTCTTTGACTATGTTTTATTAAATGGAATCGAGCTTCTTTGAGGAATAACAATGTGATTATATAGGTTATACGATTTTATTAAGATATGTTTTTGGGGAAAAAGGTTCATATCTTATCTGAGGCTATTACACGACGTTCTAGAGCTACGGCCATAGTAGTGACTGCCATTACGCTCAGGTCACCTAGTAGGAGATGTTCTAACAAATCTGCTGGGATATGAATGTCAGCCTTATGTGTTATGGAAGCCATGTGGATCCCTTGTGAGAAAGGTTTCGGCTCAAACTTACTTATGATATGAATGTGATTACATGGTTTGTATTATAGGCAGTTTACGTCCTTTAGAGCGTTGGTGCATGGTTGGTGCTATAGGAACGAGTTGCAACTAGTCCACCATTGGTTGGCACTATAAGAAAGTGTCGTAGCTGGGTCACTAGGATGCGTTTGTCACCCTTATATTGTGATGGTTCTTTATGTGAGTCATGAGTCGATTTACCCTAAACTATAAAATTTTGCATTCAGTTAAGAATATGTGGTATGTTATGAAAATTATAATTGGCTTGGAGTTGCACTTTGGTTATGTTATAAAATTGGTCTTGGCTTGGATTTGGACTTTGGAAATGATATGAAATTGGTTTTGACTTGGATTTGGGACTTAGACTGTAGATATGTTATGAAATTAGTTTTGCCTTGCATTTGAAATTCAGACTTGGTTTTGGATTTGAAGGATTATTCAGGATATTTATGAAATTGTGATTGATTTTGAAGCATATATGTGACTCATAAATATGTTTAAGAAAATATATTTTGTGTTTAAAGCACATATGTGGATTTTTAAATGGAATATGCTTTATGCATGCATCAAGTATGGTTACGGGCGGGTCATTAGCATGATTTAGTAAACTTTGCTTTCTTTTGGATTTCACTGACGATTAGGAGCCCAAAAGACATGGTTGGCATGGGGTATCCATGGTTAGTTTAGTGAATACACTGAGAGCAAAGCTTGTTCACAGACTCAAGTGAGAATAAGGGTCCTTGAATCGTACCTGGTATGCAACAGCTATGACTAAGTTAGTGTAATCGCCCACCCCATGACATAACTATGTGTGCCTATTTCTTAAAGTTTGGAAGCATGTTAGATTTGAAAAATATGAGTATATTTCGATTTCTGAAGCGTAAGCATGTTCGCCTATCGCCCTTTACATGTTATATGATACATTCTGTTTATATGTCATAAGATATGTGCATTGTGTGATTATGCGTTGTGTTAACTGGTTAATGTGCAAAGGGTAGCAATGGGGAAGGCAAGGGTTATTCAATGGGCACGGGGAGCTCATGACCTCACCATGTTTTACATTTTGGAAGCAGAAAGGGATCGCAAGGGCATTAAGAAAGCTAGCCCATTGTGAAACACTTTTGAAGAACCTCGTTGGAAATGCAAACCCCAATATGTGTTTATGTTGCGAGTTATGTTTAGCAAATATAAGTATGGATGTATTTCTGGGATTGCACACGTGTAAGAACATTATGGATATGGTTTAAGTATGTAAGTAAATGCATGTTTTATTGCTACCTCTCAAGCTTTTGTTAGATTTCGTTATGAGCTTCCGCGGTGCTTGCCTACTAATAGATTAATTAAGGATAAGAGATTTAGATAGCCCTATGGGTGTTTCCAGTCAAGCATCCACAGTGATGACAGACCTGCACCCTTCGAGCGGGGCATTACAGAAGCGGTACCAGAGCAATAATCCTGTGACCTTTGAGCTATAAGGCTTGTGTGTGCATGTGGTTGACTATATATTTGACATGTGTATATAAGTAATTATGTGCATTACATATGTTCAATGTGATCTTGATTTCCAATGTGGTTTTATTTGAATTAGAACTTGAGTGTGCATGACAGGTGATATAAGTTTCGAGGATGAAGCTTATTTTAAAGAGGGAAGACTGTAATACCTTGAAATTTCGTTGTTAATTTTGACTTATGTGGTAATTTATATTTTATGTGCATATTTTGGGTTATCTATGTTTTGTATGTATGTATGTGCTTGAGTTAGTGTTAGTATCACCATGTTGGGGGAATACTTGGTTGAATTGGTATATTACCAATGCCTTGTTTTTGGAAGGGGAAAAAAAGAAAAGAAGAGACATTTAAAAAAAAAGGGAAAGACTTGACCCAAAAAACCAAAGGAAAAAGAATAGGAAAAGGGGGGGAGGGGTTCTTTTTTTTTTTAATGTGATAATTATCAAGGGCTAGGGCTCTGTTTCTTATCCTATAACACAAACACATGCACACAAAGGGAGGAGAGGAGAGAGAAGAGGAAGAAGAAGAAGAAGAAGAAGAAGAAGAAGAAGAAGAAGAAGAAGAGAGGGAGGAGAAGAAGGAGGAAGGAGGAAAAAGAATTAGATTTTGATTTTGATTGCATATTAAGGTGATTTGTTCTTGTCTTCCTCTGCCTAAAATTGATTAAGGGAAGATTATTTGAATGATTTATGCCTGAACTTGAGGATTAAATTGAAGGTTGAAACTATAAATTTGACATTTTTAGGGTTTGATAGATTCAAAATCTAATTTCAATTGGTTGCAACCCACCATAAAAGTTTTATGTTTATTTCTAATTTTTGGGTTATATGGATATTGAAGATTGATAGATATGCTGTGAATTTGTTTATATATATGTTAAACTATGAATATTTAGTTTGAGTTTTTGTGTTGGATGAACAAAATGATAGACGAATTTTTACAGAATTTGTGTACTATTTGAACTTTTGCGAGTTATTGGATACGTGAAAAATTCCCACTTTTTTATTGTAAAATATAGGTGATTTTTGGAAATTTTCAATAAGTTTTCATAAATTGTCGATATCTATTTTGGGATTTATGAATTTTGATTGAAATTGCCCTTTTATTCAGTGCAGGTGATGTTTGAATTACTGATAACTATTGTGTTTCTAGAAAAATCATGAAAAGTTTACTGTGCATTATAAATAATATTTAGAGAGTTTTGGTAAATTTTTATGAATTTTGGATGCTTGGCTCACGAGTTATGAATTTTGGATTGAAAATGTTATGTTTTAGTTCCTGATTTTGGTTGCTATTCGACTTTTCTGGTAATTATTTGCTGAGCCGAAAACTCTGAAAATTTTAATATAGGTTCAATGTAATGTTTGTAACTTTTATGAAAGTTTACATGAATTTTATGAGTGTACTTCATGAATTATGGATTTTTGATTGCGACTATTCTATTTCAACATATAATTTCGGGTGCTGTTTTAATTTTTGTGGTGGACTGGCTTACTGAAAAATTCTGAAAACTGCATGCCTATTATTCATGATATTTGGTATTTGTTTGCAGAGTTTTATGAATTTTGGATATGAGGTCTTCGCGTTATGAAGTTCTAAGTAAATTGTCATATTTTGTATAATTACCGATTGTTCGTATGCATAAATTGTATGTTGATCATTTTTGTGATGATTTTAGGCGTGAAAATAGTTAAGTATTCTTACGGTTTATGGGAATCTTGAGAAAATTCTTTTGGGTGGAATTATGTCTTTCTTTGACTATGTTTTGCTAAAACAATTATGGAATCGAGCTTCTTTAAGGAACAACAATGTAATTATATGGGTTAGACGATTTTATTAAGTTATGTTTTTGGAAAAAAATGTTCGTGTCTTACCTGAGGCCATCACATAACCTTCTAGAGCTATGGCCATAGTAGTGAATGTCATTATGCTGAGGTCGTCAAGTGGGAGACGTTCTAACAAATCCCCTGGGATATGAATATCAGCTTTATGTGTTATGTAAGCCATGTGGATCCCTAGTGAGAAAGGTTTCGGCCTAAGCTTACTAGAATATGAATGTGATTCTATGGTTTATGTTGTGGGTAGTCCACATCCTTTAGAGCGTGGGTGCGTGGTTGGTGCCACATGAACGAGTTTCGGCTAGTCCACCATTGGTTGATACCATATGAAAGAGCCGTAGCTGGGCCACCAGGATGTATTTGTCACCCTTATATTGTGATGGTTCTTTGTGTGAGTCATGAGTCGATTTACCCTAAACTATAAAGTTTTGCATTCAGTAAAGAATATGTGGTATGTTATGAAGATGGCAATTGGCTTGGAGTTGCACTTTGGATACGTTATAAAATTGGTTTTGGCTTGGATTTGGACCTTAGATATGATATAAAATTAGTTTTGCCTTAGATTTTAACTTAGACTTTAGATATGTTATGAAATTAGCTTTGGCTTGGATTTGAAGGATTATTCTTGATATTTATGAAATGTTGATTGATTTTGAGCCATATGTGTGATTCATAAATATGTTTAAGGAAATATATTTTATGTTTAAAGCACGTATGTAGACTTTTGGATGGAATATGCTTTATGTATTGATGCACTTCTAAGATCTCAAAGTGAAGATCAAAGAGGGGATCTTAAGTAGAGTAGCAAATGGAAGAGAAAAGAGGAAGGGTTTGCAAGCAACAATGGAACAAGAAGATAAGCTAAGCTTACTTGGATAAGATATCACCACCAAGTTCACTTAGAGATCTCCTTAAGGATTAAGTGAGATAAGATATCACCACTCAATTGATCTTCAAGGACTCTTGAGCACCCCACTAGGGAGCTATTCTAGTGATAAGCAAGAGTAGAGAGAAAACAAGGGAGTTAAATCATTCATTCATAAGTGACTTACAAGCTGAGGTTCTCCCCACTTTTATAGGCCTTAACATTCAGCAAAAACCAATGAAAAACAAGGCCAAAACAGCTGGCCAAATGGAAAGGGGGAGGGGACCAAAAAGTAAGCAAGTACAAAAGCAAAAGCAAAAAGTTGTCAGCACTTTCAGAACTCCAGCACCAACTTCAAACAAGCGTATCATCCAAAATACTTGCCTAAATTGGTTCATTCCAAAGCTAGGAGAAATCCCTAAGAGTCTATTTTTAGGAAAGACCTCTTGCAGCCTCAGATTCCCAGCCCTTGGAAAGTTGGGCCCTGATAAAGACAAGTGTCTATCTGCTGCAATCAGACTACACCTCTTCTGAACTTGCTTGCTTTTGAAACGTCAACCAAGGATTTGACTTGAAACTCTTTTTCTGGCCTTTCAGTACACTCCAAAATGGTTTCAAAAAGTGGATTTGAAGGTTCCAAAGTTCATCTAATGAAAGAGAAAATGGAGCCACAAAACCGGGTACTGAAATGGCTGAGCTGGATAGTTTGTATAGCTGGACTTTGAGAGCTACTTTGGATGGGCAAATGAAGTCCAAATGACTTGAAATTTGCTTTATTGGAAAGAAACCTTTCTGAACTTAAAACCCAAAGTAAGAAAACAGGCTTAAACCACCTTGAAGCTAGGTGATTAGGGTCACCAAGTTGCTGTACTTGCTGTCCAGAACTGCTGGTTAATGGCCTTGATCTTCTATGAGTTTTCTCACAACTTGGATGGCCTCTTGGACTTCCTTGGGGTTGGATTGCCTTTGAACTTGCTGACTCTCACTACTTCCCATGGGTACATCATCCTCTCCTTATTGGAGAGAATTTTCCCTCAAATTCTCAATATGATCACCATCAAAGTAAGGTTTAAGGTCCGCCACATTGAATGTACAAGAGACCCCGTATTCCCCCAGAAGATCAATTTTGTAGGCATTGTCATTGATCTTTTTAAGGACCTCAAAAGGCCCATCAGCCCATGGTAAGATCTTGGATTTCCTTTTGGAAGGAAATCGTTCCCTCCTAAGGTGCGCCCAAACTATGTCTACCGGTTTGAACAAGGCTTACTTGCGGTGCTTGTTGGCTTAACTTTTGTACCTCTCATTAGCCTTCTCAATTTGATCTTGGACCTTCTTGTGCAGCTCTTGAATTTCCTTCACCCACTTGCTAGCCTCAACATTCATCTTCTCTTGGTGTATGGGTAGAAGGTCAAGAGGGCCAAGTGGATTTTAACCATACACCACCTTGAAGGGTGACTTGTTGGTGGTTCTACTTGGGGCTCTATTATAAGCAAACTCGGCATGTGCAAGTAGAAGGTCCCAAGCCTTCAAGTTCTTCTTCAGTAGGACCCTTAGTAGGGTCCCCAAGGTTCGGTTCACCACTTCGGTTTAGCCATCCGTTTAAGGGTGACAAGTAGTATTAAACTTCAACTTTGTGCCCAACTTCCGCCAAAGGGTGATCCAAAAATGACTTAAGAACTTTAAGTCCCTATCCGAGACAATAGTAAGGGGAATGCCATGAAGCCTTACTATTTCCTTGAAGTACAAATTGGCTATGTAAGAACCATCATTGGCCTTGTGGCCAGCTATGAAATGGGCCATCTTGGAAAACCGATCTACCACCACCAAAATAGAGTCTTTGTTGCATTGGGTGCATGGGAGACCAAGTATGAAATCCATACTCACATCTAGCCATGGTCCTTGTGGTGTAGGCAAGGGGGTGTAGAGCCCTTGAGGGAGTGCATGGCTCTTGGCCATTTGACAAGTAGAGCACCTCTTGATCAAGTCTTGAATGTCTTTAAGCATGTGTGGCCAAAAGTAGTGCTCCTTGGCTATAATGTAGGTCTTGTCTTCCCCAATATAATAGCCCGACCCTAAATCATGTTTATTTATTTAATTAAGCCATGTTATTCATTTTTTCCATTTATTTATCTCATCTAATTATCCCGGTTGGGAGAATTCATTTTGGGCCCTACTTTGCAATTCGAGTTTCATTTACTGTAACAATTTCAGAAAAAAATTGATATTAGGCCTCAATAATTATGGTTTAAAAGATTAAATTATTTTTCATGACATTACAAAAATTAAATTTCGAGCTTTGAAAAAAAAATTTTAATTAATCGCTTACGGTTTTGCTTTCTTTTCGAACCCAAGCTCATTCAAGGCCAATTTCGGCCCAAAGTTGAAGCCCAACAAGTTGTATCACTAACCTAGCTAATTAACCATGGTTTAAGCTTAACCATGGTTACTTTTGCGGAATAAATTTCAGCCAAGTGCATTGGGCCATTTGCAACCAAGTAAGCAACACTCAAGACTTTCTTTCTTTCTTCTTCTCCTCCTCCACCCCAAGGCTGCCACTGCTGCTATTTTCCAGCCACTTCTAGCCACCTTCCAACCACCAAGGCAGCCACCTACTGCCACCCCGATATGCTGCCAGCCACCATCCCCAACCCAACCACCATCAAACACCACCTCAATCTTCATATATTCAAGCATAAAGTGAGTAATATCCTCACCTATCTTGTTCTTTTGATTGTGTTTTGGACTTTGATTCTTGTTTTTGGTTATTGATCATGTTGTTTATATGGAAACAAGAATTATTTTGATGTTTTGGCTGTTGATTATGCTTGAAAGCAAGTGATGTTTGAAGTTGTTCATGATCATGCAAGTTTAGGTCGTGGTGATGGATTTTGATTATTTTAAATGAGATTTTTTGATCTTTGGTACTGATAATGAGTATAAAGATGTTTATGGTGATTCATATAAGTTAAAGGGTGATTTTAATGGGTGGTTATGTTAAGAAAAGATTGAAAAATGTGATTATTAAGCACTAAATAGGCCTAAAATAGGGTTCACTTTGGGAGCAAACTGGTATTAATTGACACATCAAAAATTTATGAATTTTGGTGTAGTGATAGCTTGATGAGTTAGCTTTCAATAGGCTCTAAAATTACTCAATTTTGAGTTGTGTGGACAAAGTTACAACCAATTTACTGAAGACTACGCAGAATACATCAAAACTGGGAGCATTTGTGAACAGGGGACTTTACAGAAAAATTGGTATTGATTGGGTCATTGAAAAATTGTGATTTTTGGTGTGTAGATAGATAAATAATCTATCTTTAAAATTCCGTTTGAATCACCTTAATTCAAGTTCTGTGGAAAAAGTTATGATGATTTTGCTACGACTGCGTAGATTGGACTGAAGTTGTGCACAGTTGTGTTCTAGCCCAATTTTAGGGACCTTACTATGTGAATCATACTTTGTGTCCTAAATAAAAGTTTTAGTGGACATTATGAATTTTCATATTGGGGTTTTACATCTTATTTGGAGGTCAGGAGTGAAAGATCTGGAGTTTCTAATGCAGACCATCAAATGGTAACATGCATGAATACAGAAATCGTGACATTTGGAAATATTTTCAGAAGTTTCTATATAATTATAGGTATTGTAAGGAAATTACAAAGTGTAGTGAGTTCAACAAGTTTGATTATGTATAGAAGCTTACTTAGGTTGGAAAACTGAGTTAAATGAGCATGAAAATGAAATTTGAGAAGTGGGCAGAGTAATGACTCAAATCAGTATCTATGTAATAGTCCGACCCTAAAATATGTTTATTAATTTTATTAATCCATATGATTAATTTCATTTCATTTACATCATTGCTTTTGTTATTCCAATTGGAAAATTCTAAATGGGCCCTCACTTTGCAATTCGGGTTTGTTTTAGTCAAATTCGGGAGATCGATTTAGGCCTTGATATTTATGAATTTAGCGATTTAATTATTTTTCATGGTACCACAACCATTTAATCTTGAGTTTTGGAAAAAAAATAACGAAACAAAATTTTGCAAACGAACTCGGTTTCAGCTCTTTTCCAAACTCGAGCCCGTTTAAGGCCGATTTCGACCCAACGAGACTTGACCCTCATTTGTTCAGCCAATTACCTGTAATTAGACATTAATTATGCTTAGTAAAAGTAGCTTTTGGGGTTTTAATTTCAGCTAAGTATTTAATTTCAAAGCTTTTGTTTCTACACCAAGCATTTGCTAGACACTTTCTCTCTCTTATTTCTCTCCTCCTTCTCTCATAGCCACTGCAGCAGCAAATAGCAGTAGCAACACCACCATTCTAGCCACCAAATAGCCACCCATAGCCACTAAACATCCACCACTCACCACTCCAACCATCCTTCTCACTCCTTCAAGCACCAAGAATCATTCATACCTCTTTCTTAAGCAAAGTGAGTAATTCTTTTCACCTCTTATGCTGATTTTGTTGTTGATTCTTCAACTTGTTGGTTTTGCTTCTTATTTTGGTTGTTTTAATGGTGGATTATGCTATTTTTATGGAATTAAGAATCATCTTGATGATGGATCATGGTGGAGTTGAAGTTGGATGATGCTAGGGTTAGGGTTTTATCTTAATCATGCAAGTTTCATGTTCAAGTGTTGGATATTGATTGTTTTATCCTTGATTTTGCTTATCTTTTAATCTATTGAGGTTTATTATGGTGTTTATGGTGTTTTGAGATGATGGGAGTGAGTTCAAGTTGACCCAAAGTTAAGGCTTTATCCAAAATGCATGGTTTGGACCAAACTAGTATTAAACTTGAGGTGTGTGTATATGTGGCTAGAAAAGGAGCTTTATTGGATATGAATATGAAGTGGAATTATGGGTGGTGTTTTTGTATGGTGTTAGGATGTACCAAAGTGTGTTTACATGCTCTTAAGAAAGGGTTTAAGTTGAGGATTGGTGTGAAAAGTGAGGGAACAAACTCAAACAGTGAGGCTGGAATTTCTAGAAAATCAGGACAACCTTTGAGATCAAACTGGTAATGATCAGCCCTGCCAAAACTTATGATTTTGGGTAGATAGGTCAGTGTGTTAGCTTTAAAACGCCTCTTGAATCGCATAAATCCGAGGTCTGTAGAAAAAGTTATGGTCATTTTACTGACCCTGTGCAGGATGAACTCAGAACTGACATATTGGTGTTCTAGCCTCATTTTAGGAACCCTATCGTGGGAATCATGTTATGCATCCTCAATGAAAGTTTTAGAGGACTTCCTAAGCTTTTCATATTGGGGTCTTAGGTCTCATTTTGAGATCGGGAGTATAAGTTGCACATTATTCTTTCCGTACCCCCTTCATAAGCCTTTATTCTCTAAACTTGCTACCGTGCCTTAAATCACATTTCTATGGTTTATAAAGTTTCATCATTTTAGTTTAATCTATTAACTGGTTTGTAAAGATTCTTCATAAGCCAGTTTTATTTAAAGGTATCCATTATAGGAACAAGATCATTTCTGAGCTTATATTCCTATAATGATCTTTTGAACAGAATCAAGGCCTAAACTTTCATTCTCTTCACTTTAGTGCATCTTATTATACCGTGAACTTGCATTTAAAACTCCTAGGTACGTTCATTGCCTGTATCTTTTGACATCAGAACGTATTTATTGAAATTGTAATGTTTTGGTAAGTACATCAATGAATCAATTGAATCAGTGCTTTATCACATAATTAGTAACCCCATCAGTTATCAATTACAGGGCATTGCCCTCCAGTTACCTGCGCAGCTTTAGGCCAGGTCTCCCAGTCAGCTTGGCAAGTGTACACCTATGTACAGATCGTAACAGTTACTAAGAGGTACACTAACAGATAATAATTTAGTTTTGTATGCGTCTCATTCCCTGTTTTAAAATCAAAATGAATTGTAAAGCGGGACCAAATAACTTTTCAGTGAATCTTTATCAGTACAGAGATGCATGTACTGAATTTTGGCTCACAGTTCGAAATGTTTTTATATTTTATTTTAGAAAAGTGTTCAGTGAAATGCTCTCAGGTGGGCAGGGAGGCTGAAGGTGATAAATGAGACAGGACCGTCTATGTGATTGGCGGTATAGGAGTGCTAAGATGCTTTCATACCATATTGTGGTGTATTTTGGTGTACAACTGTATATTTGAATTGAATTATGTATTTTGGTCTTACAATTGTATATTTGAACCGAATTATGTATGTTGGTGTAACCCTTGGGAAGTTAGAAGTATTTCTGTGTATAACTAAATGGTTTGAGTGTTTATGATGGTGAATGCCCCTTATAGGTTTATGATAAGTTTTCATGTATACGGAAGCCTTGTCCTTTATGGACAGCGGCAATACCCCGTTCATTGGGTTATTATTTCTCATTGTTAAACTTAAGCAAGTAAATGCAAGCAATGATTTATGTATTATTGGGACATTATAGATTTGGTATCAGAGCCAGGTTGAGATTTTCTGGAGGAAAGTAGAGTTAGAAATTATAGGGTGAGAATGGTTGTCATGAGGAGGCTACCATATATTGCTAGAGTGATATTAGTAGTGTAGTAACACTATTAGAATGCAAGTTGCTCCCATTTGCATGTTCCTTATTTATGGATATGTATGTCTCTCATACATGTGTTTTCTTTGTTAGATAGATCCTTATGGCGTTAATATGTTGCCGGGTGGATCTATGATTACCCACACTGCGCTACTACACGCTAGTATAGAGGCACATGCACAGGACCCTTACTCTGAGTTCCACAGTATTACGGTCCGTGCACAGAGACTGCTTGGGTCCTTACCCCTGGTTGATCCGTGGGTGGAGTTTAGGCATCGATATCATGACTTTATAATAACAGGGAACCCATGCTTGGATGGGCCTAGGTTTCAGGCCAAGGGGGCATGGACTACTTTGGCTACGGAGTTGTTATTATGGGAAGAATTTGATCAGAGAGGAATCACCATGGAGATGTTACAACATGTTTTTCCACTACATCAGGTGCCTCCCTCACCTGTAGCCCCAGTACCAGCATAGAGGCCACCTTCCCCGCTAGAACGAGCACAGGAGCCACCCTCCCCACTCGTACCGGGAACCCTACTAATGCCCGATAGCTCTGGGGGGCTCACGTGGTTATAGACATCCCCGACATCCTAGATTTAGTGGTGATTAGTTCTGGGGATGAGGGCCACCAGGGAGAGGAGGATGATCCCGAGGAGGATCAAGGCATTGGTGAGGTGGAGGTAGAATAATAATGGGAACAAGAGGTGGATGAGTTGATGGTGGAGCTAGAGGAGAAGCATGAGCCACAAGTTCAACAGGAGGTCGATGATGTCGAGTCAGAGGCGTCTACTAGCAGCTTCGATTCAGGCGAAGAACCTGACGATGAGTCTGATCCAGATTACGATCCATCTAGGGATCGTTAGGTGGTTCTAGGGGTTGGTGTAGTGGTTTTCATTTTGAGCCCCGTAGGTATATATGGTATGGTTGGATTGGATAGTTATATTTTGTGTGGCATCTGACATTGTATATAGTTAGTCTAATCCTCTCTAACCATGATGACATAGTCCATATCTCTTTTTGGTCAGGTGACGGATCTGGTGTCTAGGGGCTATTTAGTGTTTAGTGTTAGGGTAGGAGTTAGAGCTAGTCTTGCTTACTCAGCTAGGTGTAATATTCTTTTATTGCTCATGTATACAAACCAGCAGTTATGCATATAAGTAAGCCATTATGAAATGAAATGGCGACGTTGTGAGTTATGCAATAATCTTTGAGCCATCTTCTATGTATTTATTGGCATGTTTATCTTATATGTCTGGAGGTTCTAGTGTTTGAATTGTTTCATTTAATGTATGATCAGAATGTCTGAGTCAGTGCAAAACAACATGGAGGTTCATGTAGAGGACAATTTGGAGTAAGGCCAGGGATCGGGTGATCAAGCCTCATGTCAGGAGCCGTAACATGGTGACACGCCACTGTTGCCCTCTGAATTAGCTAGCAACTTAGCAAACCCGAATTACTGGCCAACCTTAGTTGCTAAATTGATGAAACGGATTCCCCAAGTACCTGCTGAAACCCCTCCGAAAGATGATAAATTGGCAGATAAGGTAGCGCGGCGCAACCCTAAAGTTTATAATGGATCTTATGATCCAGTAGTACTGGAGGAATGGATAAGAAGAATGGAGAAAATCTTTACAATGGTAGAGGTGCCAGAAGGAAAAAGGATAAACATTGGGATATATTATTTGATCGGTGATGCTGACATTTGGTGGAATACTGTGAAAGATAAGCTCATAGGGCCTGAATTTACCTGGAATAAATTCCTGAGCGAGTTAAGGGCAAAATTTTACCCAACTATGGTCCAAAGGCAAAAAGAGAAAGAGTTTATGGAGCTGAAGATGAGTGGCACCATGACTGTGATGCAATACGCCAGTAAATTCACCGAGTTATCTAGGTTTGCTCCTGAGTTTATATCATCTAAAAGGTTGAAAATGAGGAGGTTTGAAGAGGGTCTGGCCTTCTATATTCGGAATCAGTTAGCTGGACAACCAATTTTGACTTACTAAGAACTATATAAGCGAGCAGCTAAAGTGGAACAAGTGAAGACGGAGTTGAGAGCACTGAATCCAATCAATCACAAGAGAAAGGGATTTGAGCGGGGGACTCCAAGTGAGAGTGTGAACTAGAATCAGAAGAAACCTACCCCTGTTTCCTCCAAGAGCCATCCTGTAGGCTCGACAGCACCCTGTGCAAAGTGTGGAAGAATAAATCACACCACTCTTGAATGCTAAGTTGGCCCTGACAAATGAATGTGGTGTGGAAGTCCTGAACACCTCATCGCTGTATGCCCCCAACGACTAAAAGCTGTAGGCAAGGGCGCAGCAAAACCCTTAGCTTCGCTCCGCCAGGGATCCCCACCTTCAAGGCCTGCAGTTGCAGGAAGGGCATTTGTGATGAACAAAAAGGAAGCTGCTGCCTCTGGTATGGTAGTCACTGGAACTCTCTTTTTAAATTCAAAGCCATTTTGTGTATTATTTGATTCGAGCGCCACTCATTCATTTATCTCTACCCAATCTGCTATACAATTGAGCCTTGAAAACAGGAGGATGGAAACGAATTATAGAATTAAGCTACCCAATAATTCTGTGATTGAGTGCCCTCTCTCTTATAAACATGTTCCCATCACCATTGGTGAGACCACCTTCTCTGTGGATTTTATTCAATTTGATTTATTTGATTTTGACATCATTTTGGGAATGAACTGGTTGCACACCTATGGAGCCCAAATCGATTGTGAAGATCTTAAGGTTATCTTGAAAGATAAAAAAGGAAGAAAAGTGTGTTTTTATGGGTAAAGAGAGGCAAAATCATATTCTTTGATTTCTGCTAGGAAAACAAGTAAGTTGCTATGTCAGGGGTGTATTGGATATTGGTGTTATGCTATTGACACCCAAACAACGGAAAAGGAAGCAGAGAATATACCTGTAGTTTGTGAATTTGAAGATGTTTTTCCTGAGGAGTTACTAGGACTACCCCCGCAGAGGGAAATTGATTTGGGAATCGAATTAATTTTTGGAGCCCAACCTATTTCTAAAGCCCCATATCGTATGGCCCCAACTGAGCTTAAGGAACTAAAGATTCAGCTAGATGAGCTGTTACAGAAGGGCTTTATTAGGCAAAGTGTCTCACCATGGGGTGCCTCAGTGCTGTTTGTCAAGAAGAAAGATGGAACCTTAAGGCTATGTATAGGTTACAGGGAGTTGAACAAGATTACCATCAAAAACAAATATCCTCTACCACGAATAGATGATTTATTTGATCAATTACGAGGAGTAGGAGTGTTCTCTAAGATTGATCTAAGGTCAGGGTACTATCAACTTAGGATTAAACTTGACAACATTCGTAAGACAGCGTTTAGGACTAGGTATGATCACTATGAGTTCACAGTGATGCCTTTTGGTCTCACTAATGCTCCTGTAACCTTCATGGAGCTTATGAACAGGGTTTTCAGACCCTATTTAGACAAGTTCATAGTGGCATTCATAGATGACATCCTTATCTATTCTAAGGATAAGGAGGAACATGCTGATCATTTACGGACAGTATTGTAAGCTTTGAGGGAGCATCAACTCTATGGCAAATTAAAGAAATATAAATTTTGGTTGGAAGAAGTGGTATTTTTGGGACATGTGGTCATAAAGGAAGGAATTAAAAGTTGACCCCTAGAAGGTGAAGGTAATTACAGAATGGCCAAGGCCTACCAATGTCACTGAGATTAGAAGCTTTCTGGATTTAGCAAGTTACTACCGAAGGTTCATCAAGGACTTTTCGGAAATAGCTTCACCACTGACCAATCTACTGAAGAAAGCGAATAAATTTGAGTGGACTGAAAGATGTGAGAAAGCTTTCCAAGAGCTAAGGCAGCGACTAACTACAGCCCCGATCCTAACGTTACTAATAGAAGGAAAGGAGTATACTGTTTATAGTGATGCTTCGAAGAATGGTCTAGGGTGCATGCCGATGCAGGAGGACAAAGTAGTAGCTTATGCCTCTCGACAACTCAAGCCGTATGAGAAAAACTACCCTACCCATGACCTGGATTTAGCAGTCGTGGTCTTTGTATTAAAAATTTAGACATATTATTTATATGGGGTACCATGCAAGATCTATACTATTCATCAAAGTTTAAAGTATATCTTCACCCAGAAGGAGCTAAATTTGAGGCAATGACGTTGGCTTGAGTTGCTTAAAGACTATGATTTGCAGATTTGATATCATCCCGGTAAAGCAAATGTGGTGGCGGATGCCCTGAGTAGGAAGGCGTAACATAGCTCAAACACTGTGGTGATTACTCAATTGAACCTCTTGAGAGAACTTGAGGACTTTGGGATCCAATTAGTGCCCCACGGGCAAACAAAAGGTCACTTATTAGCACTTATTGTATAGTCTTCCCTAGTGGAAGAAATTCGACTGAACCAGGAAAGTGATCTTGAACTCCAAAGAATAAAGCAAAATTTAGAACAAGGGAGGTCTCCGGGATTTGTAGTACACGAGGATGGGACCCTGCGGTTCCAGAATCGCCTACATGTGCTCAAAAATGGGGAATTAAGAAAGCAGATCCTGGAAGAGGCTCACAATACTTGTTATTCAGTGCGTCCAGGAGGCACCAAGGTGTACAGAGATCTGAGACAACACTTCTGGTGGAATAATATGAAGAAGGATGTTGCAGAATATGTGGATAAGTGTCTAACTTGCCAGAAAGTTAAAGCAGAGCATCAACGTCCTGTGGGTGAACTACGACCCTTAGAAATCCCCACTTGGAAATGGGATTCGATCTCAATGGACTTTGTTATGGATTTACCCCTTTCTGCCTCGAAAAATAATGCCATCTGGGTCATAGTTGATCGACTCACGAAGTCAGCTCATTTCCTGCTAATTAAGGACACTTGGGGAGTTGAAAGACTAGCCCAATTGTATGTTAAGGAGGTAGTCCGTCTGCACGGGATCCCTTTAGACATAGTCTCAAATAGGGATCAAAGATTCCAAGCACGTTTCTGGTAAGCGCTTCAAAAGGCCTTTGGGACCAAACAAAACTTCAGTAGCTCCTATCATCTAGAAACAGATGGACAAACTGAAAGAGTGAATCAAATTGTGGAGGACATGCTGAGAGCTTGTGTGTTGGAGTTCCAAGGGAAATGGGATGATGATTTACCTTTGGTGGAATTCTCTTATAACAACAGCTATCAGTCCACCATCAAAATGGCCCCATTTGAGGCTTTATACGGGAGAAAATGTAGAACCCCGTTATACTAGAGTGATTTGGACGAGGCACTGATTATAGATCCTGAAATGATTCAAGAGACCACTGAGACAATAAGAAAGATTCGGGAGCATATCAGGGTTGCCCAAAGTCGACAAAAAAGTTATGCGGACAAAAGAAGAAGGCCTCTAGAGTTTCAAGTAGGCGATAAAGTTTTTCTGAAAATTTCACCAACTAAAGGTGTCAAGAGGTTCAGAGCACGGGGTAAATTGAGTCCAAGGTATATTGGACCTTATGAAATCGTTAAAAGGTTGAATCCCATCGCTTATCGTCTAGATTTGCCTGTAGAACTTGGGCAAGTGCATAACGTGTTTCATATCTCTCAGCTTAGAAAATACATTCCAAATCCAGACCATACCATTGTATCTG
This sequence comes from Carnegiea gigantea, assembly GCA_029747015.1. Taxonomy (NCBI): domain Eukaryota; kingdom Viridiplantae; phylum Streptophyta; class Magnoliopsida; order Caryophyllales; family Cactaceae; genus Carnegiea; species Carnegiea gigantea. The sequence goes on from JAKOGI010001598.1 coordinate 125,221, forward strand.
AACCTATCGAAATCACTGAAGATCTAGTATATGAGGAGCGTCCTGTTCAAATACTAGATTGTAGGATCAAACAGCTGCGCAACAAGCAGACACCATAGGTCAAAGTACTCTGAACAAACCACACCTCCCAAGAAGCCACCTGGGAGACCGAAGAGGCAATGAAAACTGCATATCCACATTTATTCGAGGTAATCCTGCATGATATGGTTAAGTTCAGAGTTTCGAGGACGAAACTTTTTAAGAGGGGAGATTGTAATAGTCCGACCCTAAAATATGTTTATTAATTTTATTAATCCATATGATTAATTTCATTTCATTTACATCATTGCTTTTGTTATTCCAATTAGAAAATTCTAAATGGGCCCTCACTTTACAATTCGGGTTTGTTTTAGTCAAATTCAGGAGATCGATTTAGGCCTTGATATTTATGAATTTAGCGATTTAATTATTTTCATGGCACCACAACCATTTAATCTCGAGTTTGGGGAAAAAAAATAATAAAAAAAAAATTTTGCAAACGCACTCGGTTTCAGCTCTTTTCCAAACCCGAGCCCGTTTAAGGCCGATTTCGACCCAACGAGACTTGACCCTCATTTGTTTAGCTAATTACCCGTAATTAGGCCTTAATTATGCTTAGTAAAAGTAGCTTTTCGGGTTTTAATTTCAGCCAAGTACTTAATTTCAAAGCTTTTATTTCTACACCAAGCATTTGCTAGACACTTTCTCCCTCCTATTTCTCTCCTCCTTCTCTCATAGCCACAGCAGCAGCAAACAACAGCAGCAACACCACTATTCTAGCCACCGAACAGCCACGAATAGCCACCAAACATCTGCCACTCACCACGCCAACCATCCCTCTCAGTCCTTCAAGCACCAAGAATCATTCATACCTCTTTCTTAAGCAAAGTGAGTAATTCCTTTCACCTCTTATGCTGATTTTGTTGTTGATTCTTCAACTTGTTGGTTTTGCTTCTTATTTTAGTTGTTTTAATGGTGGATTATGCTGTTTTTATGGAATTAAGAATCATCTTGGTGATGGATCATGGTGGAGTTGAAGTTGGATGATGCTAGGGTTAGGGTTTTATCTTAATCATGCAAGCTTCATGTTCAAGTGTTGGATACTGATTGTTTTATCCTTGATTTTTCTTGTCTTTTAATCCATTGAGGTTTATTATGGTGTTTATGGTGTTTTGAGATGATGGGAGTGAGTTCACGTTGACCTAAAGTTAGGGTTTTATCCAAAATGCATCGTTTGGACCAAACTAGCATTAAACTTGAGGCGTGTGTATATGTGACTATAAAAGGAGCTTTATTGGATATGAATATAAAGTGGAATTGTAGGTGGTGTTTTTGTATGATGTTGGGATGTACCAAAGTGTGTTTGTATGCTCTTAAGAAAGGTTTAAGTTAAGAATTGGTGTGAAAAGTGAGGGAACAAACTCAAACAGTGAGGCTGGAATTTCTGGAAAAATAGAACAACCTTTGAGATGAAACTGGTAATGATCAGCCCAGCCAAAAATTATGACTTTTGGTTGGGTGTGTGTTAGCTTTAAAATGCCTCTTGAATCGCATTAATCTGAGGTCTGTGGAAGAAGTTATGGTCATTTTACTGAACCTGTGCAGGACGAACTTAGAGCTGAGATGTTGGTGTTCTAACCCCATTTTAGGAACCCTATCATGGGAATCATGTTATGTGTCCTAATGAAAGTTTTAGAGGACTTCCTAAGCTTTTCATATTGGGGTCTTAGGTCTCATTTCGAGGTCAAGAGTACAAGTTGTGGATTATTCTTTCCGTATCCTCTTTATAAGCCCTTATTCTCTAAACTTGCTACCGTGCCTTAAATCACATTTCTATGGTTTATATAGTTTCATCATTTTAGTTTAATCTATTAACTGGTTTGTAAAGATTCTTCATAAGCCAGTTTTATTTAAAGGTATCCATTATAAGAACAAGATCGTTTCTGACCTTATGTTCCTATAATGATCTTTTGAATAGAATCAAGGCCTAAACTTTCATTCTCTTCACTTTAGTGCATCTTATTACACTGTGAATTTGCATTTAAAACTCCCAGGTACGTTCATTGCCTGTATCTTTTGACATCTACACGTATTTATCGAAATTATAATATTTTGGTAAGTACATCAATGAATCAATTGAATCAGTGCTTTATCACATAATTAGTGACCCCATCAGTTATCAGTTAAAGGGCATTGTCCTCCAATTACCCGGGCGGCTTCAGGCCAGGTCCCCCAGTCGGCTTGACAGGTGCACACCTATGCACGGATCGTAACAGTTACTAGGGGGCACACTAAAAGATAATAATTGGTAATTTAGTGTTGTATGCATCTCATTCCCTGTTTTAAAATCAAAATGAATTGCAAAGCAGGCCCAAATAACTTTTCAGTGAATCTTTATCAGTACAGGGATGCATGTATTGAACTTTGGCTCACAGTTTGAAATATTTTTATGTTTTGTTTTGGGAAAGTATTCAATGAACCACTCTCAGGCGGGCAGGGAGGCTGAAGGTGATAAATGAGACCGGACCGTCCATGTGATTGGCGGTATAGGAGTGCTAAGATGCTTTCATACCATATTGTGGTGTATTTTGGTGTACAACTGTATATTTGAACTGAATTATGTATTTTGGTGTTACAGCTATATATAGGAACCGAATTATGTATGTTGGTGTAACCCTTGGGAAGTTAGAACTATTTTTGTATATAACTAAATGGTTTGAGTGTTTATGATGGTGAATGCCCCTTATAGGGTAAGCTTTGGTTTATGGCAAGTTTTCATGTATAAGGAAGCCTTGTCCTTTATGAACGGTGGTAATGCCCCGTTCATTGGGTTATTATTTCTCATTGTTAAACTTAAGCAGGTAAATGCAAGTATGTAAATGCACGCAATGATTCATGTATTATTGGGGTGTTATAGTCTATTGGACTTACTTAGGGTTATTTGAGCTTTTATGAACCTCACAACACCTCTCCTGACATTAAGCCTTCTATTATCCATTTCAGAAGCATTACACTTTCCATTATCCATTTCGAAAACACCAGAAACCCATATTTCGTTTATTTCAATTGAAATCTTTTCGTTATCAGCTCAAGCATTCCAATGTGATCTATTTGGTTTCAATTTGTTGTATTTCAAGATCACTAACCCTAATTGATTTATTTTTCAGATTATCTTGGTTTAACTTACCTTATATTGAATTATTGGAATTGTAAAAGCCTTTTTAATTAATCAATTTCCATTAAAGTTATAAATTATGTCAGTGAACATGGTTTACTAACTACATTTATCTATAATTATATTTTCTTAAACAAAAATGGGGCCTAGTCTATCGTTTCTATTGCGCATAAGTATTATCAAGTGAAATATCATTTTAAAGACTTTAGGTACATCCATTGCCTGTATCTTTAGAAATCAGAGTTCATTTAGCAAAGTATCATGTTTGGTAAGTACATCAATGAATCCATTTACACAGTGATTTATCAGTTAATTAGTGACCCCATCAGTTATCATCTATAGGGCATTCGCCCTTTAGTTACCCGCGGGGCTTCAGGCTAGGTCTCCGATCGACTTGGCAGGTGTACACCTATCCTTAGATCGTAATAGTATCAAGGGGTTCACTATCAGCTAATAACTAGTAATGCAGTTTTACATCATCTTATTCACTATTTTTAACTTAAAATGAATTGCAAATTAGGCCCAACCAGTGTTTCAATGATCATTTAGCAATACAGGAATGCATGTACTGAGCTTTGGCTCATAGTTCGAAATGTTTTTCATGTTTTGTTTTAAGCAAATGCTTAGAGAACCGTTTTCACGCTAGTAGACCAGCGGAAGAGAATAAGTTGAGCAAGGGAATCTGGATGGATCAACACTGATACAGTGTATGCATATTTTTAGAATTGTATATTAAAATCTTCAGTGGATGGAGATGCAGATTACATGGTGAATTATCTTACTATGGTTTATAAACCTTGTATTAGTTAACACTTGATTGTGAATGGATGATCATGTGCATATGTGTATGGTTGAGGTTATGCTTAACTATGCTATTCCAGGACACATACTTTAAGCATTATCCTTTGGGACGGCGGTAACGCCCCTATCATTGGATTTATTAGATTACAATTGAGCGATATATTAAGGAGAATATAAATAGTGAAACATGTTTAATTTAGGGCGTTACACCCAAAATGACTGACAAGAGATGCTTCACGAACCTCCCTAAGTATGAGTTCTCGGGTGCTACATTTAGGCACACATAATCGGTTACCTTTAAATAAGTAACCTTCTTGAAGTCAGAAATCCCCTTTTGGGTGAGCTTGGTGAGATTTGTACAACTCCTTGAAATCTTCATCATCTTGGTACAAGGACTTGAGATGCTCAAATCCAAGCACACATGTCCCAAGTTGGAACAAAAGAAGGTGTCTTCTTGATAGGGCATTCGCCCCTTGGTTAAGCTTTCCGGACTTATGTTTGATCACAAAATGAAATGATTGTAGGTATTCCACCCACTTGGCATGCCGGGAGTTCAACTTGTGTTGCCCTTGTATTTATTTTAGGGCCTCATGGTCGGAATGCAAGATGAATTCATTGGCTATCAAGTAGTGAGTCCAATGCTCTAGGGCACGGATGATAGCAAAGAACTCCTTGTCATATGTTGAATACCTCCTCCTTGCATCACTTACTTTCTCACTAAAGTAGGTAAGAGGCCTTCCTTCTTGGATCAAAACCGCACCTATGCCTACTCCGGAGGCATCACACTCAACTTCAAACACCTTGTCAAAGCATGGGAGAGCTAGGACCGGTGCATGAGTTAGCTTCTCTTTGAGTTCATCAAAAGACTTTTGCGCTTGTGGTGTCTAAATGAACTTACTCCCCTTCAATACCTTGGTCATGGGGGTGGCACTGGAGGTAAAGTTGCATATGAACCTCCTATAAAAGGAAGCCAAACCATGAAAGCTCCTAACATCATGCATGGAGGTGGGAATGGGCCACGTCTGGATTGCTTCCATCTTGCTTTGATCAATACTAATGCCCGGCCTGAAACTGTGTATCCTAAGAATACCACCTCAAGAGTAAAGAAAGAGCACTTCTTGAGATTCCCATAGAGTTGCTCTTGCTCAAGGATCATCATAACTTGCTTGAGGTGACCGAAATGCTCCTCTTCGATCTTGTTAAACACCAATATGTCATCAAAATATGCCACCACAAATTTCCTAAGAAATGGCTTGAACACTTGGTTCATTAGCCTCATGAATGTGCTTGGGGCATTGGAAAGGCCAAATGGCATAACTAGCCATTCGTAAAGCCCCATCTTCGTCTTGAATGCGGTCTTCCACTTATCCCCTTCTTGAATCCGGATTTGGTAGTACCCACTCCTTAGGTCTATCTTGGAAAAGACCCTAAACCCATGAGGCTCATCAAGCATGTCTTCGAGCCTTGGTATGGGATGCCGGTACTTGATGGTAATTTTGTTGATGGCCCGGCTATCCACACACATCCTCATAGAGCCATCCTTCTTGGGCACAAGAAGGACGGGTACGGCACAAGGACTCAAACTTTCACGTACCAAACCCTTGGAAATTAGCTCCTCCACTTGTCTTTGAATTTCCAAAGTATCCTTGGGGTTCATTCTATAGGCCAGTTTATTGGGTAGAATGGCCCCGGGAACAAGGTCTATGTGGTGTTGTATGGATCGTTGAGGAGGAAGGCCGGGTAGGATATCTTTGGGAAAGACATGGAAAAATTCTTTGAGGAGTTGAGTGGCCAAGGGGTGAAAAGGGGTCTTGGCTTCATCTTGTGGGGGTGTAAGGAGGATCATCTCTTTGAGGGACTTGAATTCATGATGGGAAGACAAAAGTGTAGGTTCAAGGAGGGAGAGTAGCATTTCTCTTCCCTTATGATCTTCTTTGGGTTTGGGCTTGGTGATTTGATGTTGGGCTAAAGGGGCAAGGGTGATTTTTCGGCCATCTTTGAGTAGGGTATGGGTGTTTTGGTATCCATCATGCATGACCTTTCGATCAAAGAGCTAAGGTCTCCCCAACAAAATATGACAAGCATCCATGGGAAGGACGTCACACCACAACTCACCTCTATAACTTTTACTAATAGATAAAGCAATCAAACAACAAGTAGAGACTTGGAGACCTTTACCTTGATTGAGCCATTGAGTTGAGTATGGATGTGGGTGAGATTCGATCTTGAGTTGAAGGTTCTCCACCAAAGTAGTTGAGGCCACATTGGCACAACTACCTCCATCCACAATGAGTGAGCACACACGGCCATTGACGGTGCACTGGGTGTGGAAGATGTTCTCTCGTTACTCTTCTCGGTTTGGAACTTTATGACCACTCAAGCCTCTCCTAAGTACAAGCAATTCTCCTTCATCCGCCTCCTCAATACACTCCTCCTCCATCTCCATCAAGTGAACCTCCTTATCACTCCCTTCCTCCCCTAACTCGGCTTGCTCTAATGCTTGATACTCAACCAAGGTAATGACCTTCCTATTTGGGCAATCCGAAGCTATGTGCCCGAAACCTTGGCACTTGTAGCACCTTCTTTTCTCAAATGGGTTGAGGGGTGGCTTAGATGTGTTTGGCTTGGGTAGGGATGAGGATGTGGGGGTGTTTATGGGTTTACCAGTGTGGGATAAACTCCCCTTGTTGAATGGGTAGGCTCTTTGAGGAGGTTTTGGGAGTTCTTTCTTAAATTTGGCTTTCTTTTGTTGTTCAACCTTGTGAGCTAGGGAGCAATCCTCATCAAGAGTGGTATAATGTTGCAATTCGACAACATTCCTAATGGAATCATTTAATCCTCCCAAGTATCTCATAATAGTTTGGTCCTCATTCTCCCTAAGGTCACAAATCATAACAAGTCTTTCAAACTCACGAGTGTACTCCTCCACACTCTTAGACTCTTATCTAAGGTTATGAAGCTTGGTGTAGTTGTCTTGTAGGTAGTGGGGAGGTAGAAATTTGGCCTTAAGTTTCTCCTTCATTTTCCTCCAAGGCTTAATCTTATCCTTCCCTTTCCTAACCCTCTTAGACACCACATTACTCCACCAAATTGAAGCATACTTACGAAGTTTAAGGGCCACGAGTTTTACCTTCTTGTCATTCGGCACATCTTTGTATTTGAAGACCCTTTTAACGGTGTTCATCCACTCTATGAACTCATCCGAGTTGAGTTGGCCTTCAAATTTTGGGATCTCCACCTTGAAATCCAAGGCAAGTTGCTTGCCTCTCCTTGCTCTTCTTGGCCTCCTCTCAAGGTCTTCATCGCTTGTAGCAAACGGGTTGCCTTCGGATTCTTCTCCCACCAATTGAGAGCCACTAGAGTGAGATCTTCGAACCTCCCTTTAGTTGTTCCTCATACCTTGGTCTAATTGCTTCCTAAGATACTCAAGTTGAGCATCCTTTTCGGCATTTAGCTTTAAGAGTTGCTCAAACTTTTCTTCCAATGACATGCTACTAGCTATGCTTGAACTAGGAAGCTCTAAAACTTAAAGAAAGCCTCAGACAAGTGTGGCACGGTCGTGCCTAGGGGGCACGGGCTGACCGTGCTACTTTACTGCTTGGCACGGACAGAGGTGGCACGGACGTGCCTTGAAGCACGGTGTAGCCATGCCGCTTTTCTGCCGGGCGCAGGTGCAAGCTACGGATTGTGAAGCTTTGGGCTGGTTTTTGTGTTTGGGTTAATGGTAAGTGTTTGGGGTTGGAAGCTATGGCCCAGGAGAGTAGCCAATAGCTCTGATACGACTTGATGCACTTCTAAGATCTCAAAGTGAAGATCAAAGAGGGATCTCAAGTAGAGTAGCAAACGGAGGAGAAAAGAGGAAGGGTTTTCAAGCAATAATGGAACAAGAAGATAAGCTAAGCTTACTTGGATAAGATATCACCGCTAAGTTCACTTAGAGCTCTCCTTGAAGATCAATTGAGTGGTAATATCTTACCTCACTTGATCCTTAAGGAGAGCTCTAAGTGAACTTGGTGGTGATATCTTATCCAAGTAAGCTTAGCTTATCTTCTTATTCCATTGTTGCTGGCAAACCCTTCCTCTTTTCTCTTCCATTTGCTACTCTCCTTGAGATCCCTTCTTTGATCTTCACTTTGAGATCTCAGAAGTGCATCATGTATGCATCAAGTGTGGTTACGGGTGGGCCATTAGGATGCTTTGCTTTCTTCTAGATTTTGGTGAGGATTAAAAGCCCAAAAGATATGGTTGGAATGGGACAACCATGGTTAGTTTAGTGAATAGATTGAGAGAAAAGCTTATTCGCAGACTCAGGTGAGAACGAGGGTCCTTAAATCGTGCCTGGTATGGGACAAGTACAGCTAAGTTAGTGTAATTGCCCACCCCATGACATGCATATGCGTGTCTATTTTGTAGAGTTTGGGAGCATGTTTGATATGAAAGATATGAGTTTATTTCGATTTCCAAAGCATAAGCATGTTCTCTTATCACCCTCTAGATGTTATATGATACATTCTGTTTATATGTCGTAAGCTATGTGTATTGTGCGATTATGTGTTGTGTTAACCAATTAATGTACAAAGGGTAACAATGGGATGGCAAGGGTTATTGAATGGGCTCGGGGAGCTAAGGACCACGCCATTTTTCATGTTTTGGAAGCAGAAAGGGATCGTAAGAGCATTAAGAAAGCTGACCTATTGTGAAACACTTTTGAACAACCTAGTTGGAAATGTAGACCTCGATATGTGTTTATGTTACGGGTTATGTTTAGTAAATATAAGTATGGATGTATTTCTTAGATTGCACATGTGTAAGAACATTATGGATATGATTGAAGTATGTAAGTAAACAAATGGTTTAGAACTACCACTCAAACTTTTGTTAGATTTCATTATAAGCTTCCGCTGCGCTTGCCCACTAACAGGTTAATTAAGGTTAAGAGATTTAGATAGCCTTGTGGGTGTTTCTAGTCGAGCATCCACGGCAGTGATGCGCCTGCCCCTTTCGACCGGGGCATTACAGAAGTGGTATCAGAGTAATAATGCTATGACCTTTGACCTATAGGGCTTGTGCGCGCATGTGATTGACTATATGTTTGATGTTGTGTATATATGTGATTTTGTGCATTACGTGTGTTCTACGTGATCTTGATTTCCAGTATGGTTTTATTTGACTTGGAACTTGAGAGTACAAGATTAGTGTTGTAAGTTTTGAGGACGAAACATATTTTAGGGGGAAAAGACTATAACACCTCAAAATTTCGTTGCTAATCTTGGCTTATATAGTAATTTATATTTTATGTGCATATTTTTGGACGTCTATGTTAAATATGTATCTATATGCTCGAGTTAGTATTAGTATTATTATGTTTAGGTAATAATTAGTTGAATTATTATATTACTAAGACTTTGTTTTTAGAAGGCAAAAAAAGGAAAGAGGAGTCCCCAAAAAAAAAAAGAAAGACTTGACCGAAAAAACAAAGGAAAAAGAAAGGGATTAGGGGGGAAAGGGTTCTTTTTTGTTTACATGATAATTATCAAGAGTTAGGGCTTTGGTTTCTTATCCTACAACACAAGTACACACACATAGAGGGAGGAGAGGAGAGAGAAGAGGAGAGAGGAGGAGGAGGAGGAGGAGGAGGAGGAGGAGAAGAAGAAGAAGAAGAAGAAGAAGAAGAAGAAGAAGAAGAGAAGGAGGAGAAGGAGGAAGAAGGAAAAAGAATTGGGTTTTGATTTTGATTGCATATTAAGGTGAGTAATTCTTATTTTTCTCAACCTAAAACTGATTAGGAGAAGATTATTTGAATAATTTATGCCTGAACTTGAGGATTAAATTGAAGGTTGAAACTATGAATTTGACATTTTTAGGGTTTGATAGATTCAAAATCGAATTTCAATTTGTAAAAACCCACCATAAAAGCTTCATATTTATTTATGATTTTTGGGTTATGTGGATATTAAAGATTGACTGATATGTTGTGAATTTGTTTATGTGTATGTTGAACTATGAATATTTAGTTTGATTGCTTGTATTAGAAGAACAAAATCGTAGAAAACAAGGGTAATTTTCAAATTTTTACAGAATTTATGTACTATTTAAACTTTTACGAATTATTGGATGCATGAAAAATTCTCACATTTTTACCATAAAATATTGATGATTTTTGGAAATTGTTTGTGAATTTTTATAAATTTTGGACGTGTATTTTAGGAGTTATGAATTTTAGTTAAAACTACCCTTTTATTTAATGCAAAAGTTCAGATAATGTTTGAATTACTGAGAACTATTAGCTTGGAGAAAAATCATGAAACGTTTACAGTGTATTATAAATATTATTTGGAGAGTTTTGGTAAAGTTTAATGAATTTTAGATGCTTAGCTCACGAATTACGAATTTTGGATTGAAACTGTTATGTTTTAGTGCCTGATCTTAGTTGCTGTTTGACTTTTCTGGTAATTATTTGCTGAGCTGAAAAGTCTAAAAATTTTAATATCAGTTCTATATGATGCTTGTAACTTTTATGAAAATTTACATGAGTTTTAGGAGTGTACTTTATGAATTATGGACTTTTGATGGTAACTGTTCTGTTTCAACACATAATTTCGGGTACTATTTTGATTTTTGTGGTGGACTAGCTTACTGAAAAATTATAAAAATTGTGTGGCCTATTACTCATGATATTTGGTATTTGTCTGCAGGGTTTTCTGAATTATGGATATGAGGTCTTCGCGTGATAAAGTTCTAAGTAAATTGTCATATTTAGTATAATTATGGGTTGTTCGTAAGCATAAATTGTATGTTGATCATGTTTGTAATGATTTCAAGCGTTAAAATTGTTTTATATTCTTACGGTTTAAGGGAAACTTCGGAAAATTACTTTGGGTGGAATTATGTCTTTCTTTGACTATGTTTTACTAAAACAATTGTGGAATCAAGCTTCTTTGAGGAATAACAATGTGATTATATAGGTTATACGCATTTATTAAGATATGCTTTTGGGGAAAAAGGTTCATGTCTTGCCTGAGGCTATGACATAATGTTCTAGAGCTACGGCCGTAGTAGTGACGGCCATTATGCTCAGATCGCCTAGTGGGAGAGGTTCTAACAAATCCCTTGGGATATGAATGTCAGCCTTATGTGTTATGTAAGCCATGTGGTTCCCTTGTGAGAAAGGTTTCGGTTTAAACTTACTTACGATATGAATGTGAATCCATGGTTTGTATTGTGGGCAGTCTATATCCCTTAGAGCGTGGGTGCATGGTTTGGCGCCATAGGAACGAGTTGCAGCTAGTCCAGCATTGGTTGGTACAATATGAATGAGCCGTAGCTAGTTCACCAGGATGCATTTGTCACCCTTATGTTGTGATGGTTCTTTGTGTTAGTCCGTTAAGAATATGTGGTATGTTATGAAAATTGTAATTGGCTTGGAGTTGCACTTTGGTTATGCTATGAAATTGGTCTCGACTTGGATTTGGACTTTGGATATGATATGAAATTGGCTTTGGCCTGGATTTGGACTTAGACTTTAGATATGTTATGAAATTAGTTTTACCTTACATTTGAATTTCGGACTTGGTTTTGGATTTGAAGGATTATTCAGGATATTTATGAAATTGTGATTGATTTTAAAGCATATGTGTGACTCATAAATATGTTTAAGAAAATATATTTTGTGTTTAATGCCCACATGTGGACTTTTAAATGGAATATGCTTTATGCATGCATCAAGTACATTACAGGCGGGCCATTAGCATGATTTAGCAAGCTTTGCTTTCTTTTGGATTTTAGTGATGATTAGGAGCCCAAAAGACATGGTTGGTATGGGATAACCATGGTTAGTTTAGTGAATAAACTGAGAGCAAGGCTTGTTCACAGACTCAAGTGAGAATGAGGGTCCTTGAATCGTACCTGGTATGCGACAGCTATACTTAAGTCAGTGTAATTGCACCCATGACACAACTATGTGTGTCTATTTCTTGAAGTTTGGGAGCATGCTAGATTTGAAAGATATGAGTTTATTTCGACTTCTGAAGCATAAGCATGTTCGCTTATCACCCTTTACATGTTATATGATACATTCTGTTTATATGTCATAAGATATGTGCATTGCATGATTATGTGTTGTGTTAACTGGTCAATGTCCAAAGGGTGGCAATGGGGAAGGCAAGGGTTATTCAATGGCACGGGGAGCTCATCACCTCACCATTTTTCTGGTTTTGGAAGCAGAAAGGGATCGTAAGGGCATTAAGAAACCTAGCCCATTGTGAAACACTTTTGAAGAACCTAGTTGGAAATGCAACCCCCATATGTGTTTATATTACGAGTTATGTTTAGTAAATATAAGTATGGATGTATTTCAAGTATTGCACATGTGTCAGAATATTATGGATATGGTTTAAGCATGTAAGTTAATGCATGTTTTCATAGCTACCTCCCAAACTTTTGTAAGATTTCGTTATGAGCTTCCGCGGCGCTTGCCTACTAATAGGTTAATTAAGGTTAAGAGATTTAGATAGCCTTCTGGGTGTTTCTAGTCGAGCATCCATGGTAATGACGCACTGCCCCCTTTGAGTGGGGCATTACAGAAGCGGTATCAGAGCAATAATCCTATGACCTTCAACCTATAAGGCTTGTGTGCACATGTGGTTCACTATATATTTGATGTTGTGTATATATGTGATTATTTGCATCACGTATGTTCTACATGATCCTGACTTCCAATGTGGTTTTATTTGAATTGGAACTTGAGAGTAGATGACAGGTGATGTAAGTTTCGAGGACGAAACTTATTTTAAGGGGGGAAGACTGTAATGCCATGAAATTTCATTGTTAATTTTGACTTGTGTGGTAATTTATATTTATGTGCATATTTTGGGTTATCTATGTTTCGTATGTATGTATGTGCTTGAGTTAGTGTTAGTATTACCATGTTAGGGGAATACTTCGTTGAATTAGTATATTACCAAGGCTTTGTTTTTAGAAGGGAAAAAAAAGAAAGAGCAGACCCAAAAAAAAAAAAAAAAAAAGACTTGACCCAAAAAACCAAAGGAAAAAGAAAAGGAAAAGGCAGGACGGGGTTCTTTTTTTTTAACGTGATAATTATCAAAGGCTAGGGCTCTATTTTCTTATCCTGCAACACAAACACATGCACACAGAGGAAGGAGAGGAGAGAGAAGAGGAGGAGGAGGAGGAAGAAGAAGAAGAAGAAGAAGAGGAGGAGAAGGAGGAGAAGAAGGGGGAAGAAGGAAAAAGAATTGGGTTTTGATTTTGATTGCATATTAAGGTGAGTAGTTCTTGTTTTCCTCAACCTAAAATTGATTAAGGGAAGATTATTTGAATGATTTATGCCTGAACTTGAGTATTAAATTGAAGGATGAAACGATGAATTTGACATTTTTTTTAGGGTTTGATAGATTCAAAATCTAATTTCAATTGGTAGAAACCCACCATAAAAGTTTCATATTTATTTGTGATTTTTGGGTTATGTAGATGTTAGAGATTGATAAATGTGCTGTGAATTTGTTTATATATATGTTGAACTATGAATATTTAGTTTGAGTTTTTGTATTGGATGAACAAAATGATAGAAAACACGGTTAATTTTCGAATTTTTACAGAATTCTTGTACCATTTGAACTTTTGCGAATTATTGGATGCGTGAAAAATTCCCACATTTTTATTGCAAAATATAGGTGATCTTTGGAAATTTTCAATAAATTTTCATAGATTGTCGATATGTATTTTAGAAGTTATGAATTTTGATTGAAACTGCCCTTTTATTCAGTGCGAAAGTTCAGATGATGTTTGAATTACTGATAACTATTGGGTTGGTGAAAAATCATGAAACGTTTTCTGTGTATTATAAATAATATTTTAAGAGTTTTGGTAAATTTTTATGAATTTTGGTTGCTTAGCTCATGAATTATGAATTTTGGATTGAAACTGTTAGTTTTAGTGCCTGATTTTGGTTGTTGTTCGACTTTTCCATTAATTATTTACTGAGCCGAAAACTCTGAAAATTTTAATATATGTTCTATATGATGTTTGTACCTTTTATGAGAATTTACATGGATTTTAGGAGTGTACTTCATGAATTATGGATTTTTTATTGCGACTATTCTGTTTCAACATATAATTTCGAGTACTGTTTTAATTTTTATGGTGGACTGGCTTACTGAAAAATTATGAAAATTGCCCGGCCTATTATTCATGATATTTGGTATCTGTTTCCAGAGTTTTGTGAATTTTGGATATGAGGGCTTCGCGTTATGAAGTTCTAAGTAAATTGTCATATTTAGTATAATTCCCTGTTGTTCGTATGCATAAATTGTACGTTGATCATGTTTGTGATGGTTTTAGGCGTTAAAATAGTTAAGTATTCTTACGGTTTATGGGAAACTTGAGAAAATTATTTTGGTTGGAATTATGTCTTTCTTTGACTATGGTTTGCTAAAACAATTATGGAATCGAGCTTCTTTGAGGAATAACAATGTGATTATATAGGTTATACGATTTTATTAAGTTATGTTTTTGGGAAAAAATGTTCGTATCTTACCTGAGGCTATTACATAATCTTCTAGAGCTATGGCCATAGTAGTGACTGTCAGTATGCTGAGGCCGCCAAGTGGGAGAGGTTCTAACAAATCCCCTGGGATATGAATGTCAGCCTTATGTTTCATGTGAGCCATGTGCATCCCTAGTAAGAAAGGTTTTGGCCTAAGCTTACTAGAATATGAATCTGATTTCATGGTTTGTGTTGTGGGCAGTCTACGCCCTTTAGAGCATGGGTGCGTGGTTGGTGCCATATGAATGAGTTTTGGCTAGTCCACCGTTGGTTGGTACCATATGAATGAGCCGTAGCTGGGTCACTAGGATGCGTTTGTCACCTTTACATTGTAATGGTTCTTTGTGTGACTCATGAGTCGATTTACCCTAAACTATAAAGTTTTGCATTCAGTTAAGAATATATGGTATGTTATGAAGATGGCAATTGGCTTGGAGTTGCACTTTGGATGCATTATGAAATTGATTTTGGCTTGGATTTGGACTTTGGATATAATATGAAATTGGTTTTGGCTTAGATTTGGACTTAGACTTTGGATATGTTATGAAATTAGTTTTTGTGTGGATTTGAATTTCAGACTTAGTTTTGGATTTGAAGGATTATTCTTAATATTTATGAAATTGTGATTGGTTTTGAACCATATTCATAAATGTGTTTAAGGAAATATATTTTATGTTCAAAGCACATATGTAAACTTTTGAATGGAATATGCTTTATGTACGCATCAAGTGTGGCTACGGGTGGGCCATCAGGATGCTTTGCTTTCTTCTGGATTTCAATGAGGATTAGGAGCCCAAAAGATATGGGTGGAATGGGACAATCATGATTAGCTTAGTGAATAGACTGAGAGCAAAGCTTGTTCATAGACTCAAGTGAGAATGAGGGTCCTTGAATCGTACCTGGTCTGGGATAGGTACGGCTAAGTTAGTGTAATTGCCCACCCCATGACATGCATATGCTGTCTATTTTGTAAAGTTTGCGAGCATGTTAGACATGAAAGATATGGGTTTATTTCGATTTCTAAAGCATAGGCATGTTCACTTATCGCCCTCTAGATGTTA
Organism: Carnegiea gigantea; assembly: GCA_029747015.1. Classification (NCBI taxonomy): domain Eukaryota; kingdom Viridiplantae; phylum Streptophyta; class Magnoliopsida; order Caryophyllales; family Cactaceae; genus Carnegiea; species Carnegiea gigantea. The sequence goes on from JAKOGI010001598.1 coordinate 140,837, forward strand.
TATGATATATTCTGTTTATATGTCATAAGAAATGTGTATTGTGTGATTATGTGTTGTGTTAACCAGTCAATGTGCAAAGTGTAACAATAGGAAGGCAAGGGATATTGAATAGGCTCGGGGAGCTCATGACCACACCATTTTTCAGGTTTTGGAAGCAAAAAGGGATCGTAAGAGCATTAAGAAAGCTAGCCTATTGTGAAACACTTTTGAAGAACCTAGTTGGAAATGCAACCCCCATATGTGTTTATGTTATGAGTTATATTTAGTAAATATAAGTGTGGATGTATTTCTAGGATTGCACATGTGTAAGAACATTATGGATATGGTTTAAGTATGTAAGTTAATGCATGTTTTATATCTACCTCTCGAACTTTTGTTAGATTTCGTTATGAGCTTCCGTGGCGCTTGCCTACTAATAGGTTAATTAAGGTTAAGAGACTTAGATAGCCTTGTGGGTGTTTCTAGTCGAGCATCCACGGCAGTGACGCACCTGCCCCCTTCGAGCATGCTGTTATAGAAGCGGTATCAGGGCAATAATCCCGTGACATTTGACCTATAGGTCTTGTGTGCGCATGTGATTGACTATATATTTGATGGTCTGTATATATGTGATTATGTGCGTTACGCGTGTTCTACATGACCTTTATTTCCAATGTGGTTTTATTTGACTTGGAACTTAAGAATACAAGATTGGTGTTATAAATTTCGAGAATGAAACTTATTTTGGGCGGGAGGACTGTGATACCCTGAAATTTCATTGTTAATCTTGACTTATGTGGTAATTTATATTTTATGTACATAATTTGGGACATCTATGTTAAATATGTATGTATGTGCCCGAGTTAGTGTTAGTATTATTATGTTTGGGTAATAATTAATTGAATTATTATATTATTCAGACTTTGTTTTCAGAAGGAAGAAAAAGGGAAAGAGGAGTCCCAAAAAAAAAAGAAAGATTTGGCCCAAAAAAAAGGAAAAAGAAAAGGAAAAGGGGAGAAAGGGTTCTTTTTTTTTTTTTTTTACATGATAATTATCAAGGGTTAGGGCTCTGGTTTCCTATCCTACAACACAAACACACGCACATAAAGGGAGAAGAGGAGAGAGAAGAGGAGGAGGAGGAAAAGGAGGAAGAAGAAGAAGAAGAAGAAGAAGAAGAAGAAGAAGAAGAAGAAGAAGCAGAAGAAGAAGAAGAAGAAGAAGAATAGAAGGAGGAGAAGAAGAAGGAAGAAGGAAAAAGAATTGGGTTTTGATTTTGATTACATATCAAGGTGAGTAATTCTTATCTTTCTCAACCTAAAACTAATTAGGGAAGATTATTTTAATGATTTATGCCTGAACTTGAGGATTGAATTGAAGGTTGAAACTACAAATTTGGCATTTTTAGGGTTTGACGGATTCAAAATCCAATTTCAATTGGTAGAAACCCACCATAAAAATTTCATATTTATTTATATATTTGGGTTATGTGGATGTTGAAGATTGATTAATAAGTTGTGAATTTGTTTATGTATATGTTGAACTACGAATATTTAGTTTGATTGCTTGGATTGGAAGAACAAAATGGTAGAAAACAAAGGTAATTTTCAAATTTTTATAGAATTCGTGTACTGTTTGAACTTTTGCGAATTATTGGATGGATGAAAAATTCTCACATTTTTACTATAAAATATTGATGATTTTTGGAAATTTTCTGTAAATTTTGATAAATTTTGGACGTGTATTTTAGGACTTATGAATTTTGGTTGAAACTGCTCTTTTATTCACTGCAAAAGTTCAGATGATGTTTGAATTACTGAGAACTATTGGGTTGGAGAAAAATCATGAAACATTTACTGTGTATTATAAATATTATTTGGAGAGTTTCGATAAAGTTTTATGAATTTTAGATGTTTCGCTCATGAGTTATGAATTTTGGATTGAAACTGTTATGTTTTAGTGCCTGATCTTGATTGTTGTTCGACTTTTCTGGTAATTAGTTGCTGAGCCGAAAACTCTGAAAATTTTAATATCAGTTCTATATGATGTTTGTAACTTCTATGAAAATTTACATGAATTTTAGGAGTGTACTTCATGAATTATGGATTTTTGATTGCAACTGTTCTGTTTCAACATATAATTTCGGCTACTGTTTTGATTTTTGCGGTGGACTGGCTTACTGAAAAATTAAGAAAATTGCATGGCCTATTCCTCATGATATTTGGTATTTGTCTGTAGGGTTTTCTGAATTTTTAATATGAGGTCTTCGCGTGAGGAAGTTCTAAGTAAATTGTCATATTTAGTATAATGACGGGTTATTCGTAAGCGTAAATTGTATGTTGATCATGTTTGTGATGATTTCAGGCGTTAAAATAGTTTTGTATTCTTACGATTTAAGGGAAACTTCGGAAATTTATTTTGGGTGGATTTATGTCTTTCTTTGATTACGACAATAACTCCCAATGTAGGTCCTGCTTTCACGGGGTGTGGGGAGATCCAGATGTAGGCAACCTTACCTCTACCAGCAATCCTACCCGTAGAGAGACTAATTCCAAGAGACCCACAAAAATCAGATTTTGTTAAAACATTTTATAGTAGAAGGATTTTGTGAAGACATTTTATAAAAAAATTTTGTGAAAACTTTTTTTATGGAAAACATTATATAGAGAAAAACTAAGGATAAGTCACAGGAAATGAATTAAAAAATACGAAAAAATCAGGTGGCAGTAACTATGTAACCATAAGTGCAACAAGGCTGAGGAAGATACTGTACCTTAACAAACTGAGGTAGGCAAATAATGTCTCTTTCCAGATGCATGAACTACCTGCATGCAAACAGAACATACGAAAAAAAAAAAAAACAACCCACAACCAAACTCACTCGACTGCAACCGCGAGACCAACTACGAGGCTAACTCTCTGTGATCTAAGATCTTAATTCCATCCCGCCACAGTCTCCTATGTTGAGTCATGTCCTCCGTTAACCCTACAACTTTCAAGTCCTCCTTAATCACCTCATCCAAATTCTTCTTTGGTCATCCCTTCCTTCTTTTACCCCTTGGGATGGTAATACTCTCACCTCTCCTCACTGGAGCGTCCGCAGTCCTTCCTTTCACATGGCCAAACCATCTGAGTCTTATTTCTCTTAACCCATCTTCGACGTGGGCCACTTTAACTAAGTCTCTGATCACTCCATTACTAATTCTATCCATTCTCGTATAACCACACATCCCTCTAATCATCCTTATCTCTCCTACCATTAACCTTTGAACCTGAGTCTTCTTTATAGGCCAAAACTCTGATCCATATAACACAGCAGGTCTAACTACCATATGATAAACTTTGTCTTTTAGTCCTACAGGCATTCTCTTATCGCACAGCACACCTGAAGCATACTTCCATTTTCGCCAGCCCACTTTTGTGCGATGGCTAATGTTTTCGTCAATGTCCCTTTCCTGATGAATGATCGAGCCTAGATATTTAAACTTCTCAACCTTTGGTATCTACATCCTCTCAATGGTGACTTCTCCCCTCGTATCTTCCCTTCCACTGAAACAGTAATGAAGGTATTCAGTCTCCGATCTACTAATCCTAAAGCCTATAAACTCTAGTGTATGTCTCCATCACTCCACTTTTCCATTAACTCCCTCCCTGGTCTCATCCACAAGAATAATGTCATCTGTGAATAAGATACACCAGGATAACTCATCTTGAATCCCTTTTGTAAGTTCATCCATGACTAGAGTGAATAGACAAGCACTTAAAGTGGAACCCTGATGCAGGCCCGTACCAACGAAGAAGCCATTGGTAATCCTTCCTGGCATCCTAACACTCGTCTTACCTCCCTCTAATTTTCCATTAGCTCCCTCCTTGGTCTCATCAACAAGAATTATGTCTTTCCTTGACCATGTTTTGCTAAAACAATTATGGAATCGAGCTTCTTTAAGGAATAACAATGTGATTATATGGGTTACAAGATTTTACTAAGTTATGTTTTTAAGAAAATTGTCCGTGTCTTGCCTGAGGCTATTACATCACCGTCCAGAGCTATGGCCATAGTAGTGACTGTCATTATGTTGAGGTCGCCAAGTGGGAGAGGTTCTAACAAATCACCTGGGATATGAATGTCAGCCTTATGTGTTATGCAAGCCATGTGGTTCCCTTGTGAGAAAGGTTTCGGCTTAAACTTACTTACGATATGAATGTTATTCCATGGTTTCTATTGTGGACAGTCTGCATTCTTTAGAGCGTGGGTGCATGGTTGGTGCCATAGGAATGAGTTGCAGGTAGTCCACCATTGGTTGGCACCATATGAATGAGCCGTAGCTAGGCCACCAGGATGCGTTTGCACCCTTACATTGTGATGGTTCTTTGTGTGAGTCATGAGTCAATTTATCCTAAACTATAAAGTTTTGCATTCAGTTAAGAATATGTGGCACGTTATGAAAATTATAATTGGCTTGGAGTTGCGCTTTGGTTATGTTATGAAATTGGTCTTGCCTTGGATTTGGACCTTGGATATGATATGAAATTGGTTTTGACTTGGATTTGAACTTAAACTTTAGATATGTTATGAAATTAGTTTTGCCTTGCATTTGAATTTTGGACTTGGTTTTGGATTTGAAGGATTATTCATGACATTTATGAAATTGTGATTGATTTTGAAGCATATGTGCGACTCATAAATATGTTTAAGAAAATATATTTTGTGTTTAAAGCACATATGTTGACTTTTAAATGGAATATGCTTCATGCATGCATCAAGTATGGTTACGAGCGGGCCATTAGCATGATTTAGCAAGCTTTGCTTTCTTTTGGATTTCAATGACGATTAGGAGCCCAAAAAACATGGTTGGTATGGGATAACTATGGTTAGTTTAGTGAATAGACTGAGAGCAAAGCTTGTTCATAGACTGAAGTGAGAATGAGGGTCCTTGAATCGTACCTGGTGTAGGACAGCTATGACTAAGTGTAACTGCCCACCCCATAACATAACTATGTGTGTCAATTTTATGAAGTTTAAGAGCATGTTAGATTTGAAAGATATGAGTTTATTTCAATTTCTGAAGCATAAGCGTGTTCGCTTATCGCCCTTTATATGTTATATGACACATTCTGTTTATATGTCATGAGATATGTGCATTGTGTGATTATGTGTTCTATTAACTGGTCAATGTGCAAAGGGTAGCAAGGGGAAGGCAAGGGTTATTAAATGGGCACGGGGAGCTCATCACCTCACTATTTTTCCGGTTTTGGAAGCAAAAAGGGATCGTAAGAGCATTAAGAAAGCTAGCCTAATGTGAAACACTTTTGAAGAACCTAGTTGGAAATGCAACCCCCATATGTGTTTATGTTACGAGTTATGTTTTGTAAATATAAGTATGGATGTATTTCAAGGATTGCACATGTGTAAGAACATTATGGATATGGTTTAAGTATACAAGTTAATGCATGTTTTATAGCTACCTCTCGAACTTTTGTCAGATTTCGTTATGAGCTTCCGTGGCGCTTGCCTACTAATAGGTTAATTAAGGTTAAGAGATTTAGATAGCATTGTGGGTGTTTTTAGTCGAGCATCCATGGCAGTGACGCACCTGCCCCCTTCGAGTGGGGCATTACCGAAGCGGTATCTGAGCAATAATCCTGTGACCTTTAACCTATAAGGCTTGTGTGCACATGTGGTTCACTATATATTTGGTGTTGTGTACATATGTGATTATGTGCATTACGTACGTTCTATGTGACCTTAATTTCCAATGTGGTTTTATTTAAATTGGAATGTGAGAGTAGATGACAGGTGATGTAAGTTTCGAGGACGAAACTTATTTTAAGGGAGGAAGACTGTAATACCATGAAATTTCGTTGTTAATTTTGACTTGTGTGGTAATTTATATGTTATGAGCATATTTTGGGTCATCTACATTTCGTATGTGTGTATGTGCTTGAGTTAGTGTTAGTATTACCATGTTAGGGGAATACTTCATTGAATTAGTACGTTACCAAGGCTTTGTTTTTAGAAGGGAAAAAAAAGAAAGAGTAGACAAAAAAAAAAAAACAAAAAAGAAAGACTTGACCCAAAAAACCAAAGGAAAAAGAAAAGGAAAAGGCGGGAAAGGGTTCTTTGTTTTAAACGTGATAATTATCAAGGGCTAGCGCTCTGTTTTCTTATCCTACAACACAAACGCACGGACACAGAGCAAGGAGAGGAGAGAGAAGAGGAAGAAGAAGAAGAAGAAGAAGAGGAGGAGAAAGAGGAGAAGAAGGGGGAAGAAGGAAAAAGAATTGGATTTTGATCTTGATTGCATATTAAGGTGAGTAGTTCTTGTTTTCCTCAATCTAAAATTGATTAAGGGAAGATTATTTGAATGATTTATGCCTGAACTTGAGGATTAAATTGAAGGTTGAAACTATGAATTTGACATTTTTAGGGTTTGATAGATTCAAAATCTAATTTCAATTGATGGAAACCCACCATAAAAGTTTCATATTTATTTGTAATTTTTGGGTTATGTAGATGTTAGAGATTGATAAATATGCTGTGAATTTGTTTATATATATGTTGAACTATGAATATTTAGTTTGAGTTTTTGTATTGGATGAACAAAATGATAGAAAACACGATTAATTTTCGAATTTTTACAAAATTCTTGTACCATTTGAACTTTTGCGAATTATTGGATGCGTGAAAAATTCCCACATTTTTACTGTAAAATATAGGTGATTTTTGGAAATTTTCAATAAATTTTCATAGATTGTCGATATGTATTTAGAAGTCATGACTTTTGATTGAAACTGCGCTTTTATTTAGTGCGAAAGTTCAGAAGATGTTTGAATTACTGATAACTATTGGACTGGAGAAAAGTCATGAAACATTTACTGTGTATTATAAATAATATTTGGAGAGTTTTGATTTATTTTTTATGAATTTTGGATGCTTAGCTCATGAATTATGAATTTTGGATTGAAACTGTTATGTATTAGTGCCTGATTTTGGTTGTTGTTCGACTTTTCCAGTAATTATTTGCTGAGCCGAAAACTCTGGAAATTTTAATATATGTTCTATATGATGTTTGTACCTTTTATGAGAATTTACATGAATTTTAGGTGTACTTCATGAATTATGGATTTTTGATTGCGAGTATTCTGTTTCAACATATAATTTTGGGCACTATTTTAATTTTTGTGGTGGATTGGCTTACTGAAAAATTATGAAAATTGCATGCCCTATTATTCATGATATTTGGTATTTGTTTGCAGAGTTTTGTGAATTTTGGATATGAGGTCCTCGCGTTATGAAGTTCTAAGTAAATTGTCATATTTAGTATAATTACGGGTTGTTCATATGCATAAATTGTATGTTTATCATGTTTGTGATGATTTTAGGCGTTAAAATAGTTAAGTATTCTTACGGTTTATGGGAAACTTGAGAAAATTATTTTGGGTGGAATTATGTCTTTCGATGACTATGTTTTGCTAAAACAATTATGGAATCAAGCTTCTTTGAGGAATAACAATGTGATTATATGGGTTATACCATTTTATTAAGTTATGTTTTTGGGGAAAAATGTTCGTGTCTTGCTTGAGGCTACTACATCACCTTCTACAGCTATGACCATAGTAGTGACCGTCATTATGCTGAGGTCGCCAAGTGGGAGAGGTTCTAACAAATCCCTTACGATATGAATGTCAGCCTTATGCGTTATGTAAGCCATGTGGTTCCCTTGTGAGAAAGGTTTCGGCTTAAACTTACTTAGGATATGAATGCGATGCCATGGTTTCTATTATAGACAGTCGGCATTCTTTTGAGCGTGGGTGCATGGTTGGTGCCATAGGAATGACTTGCTGCTAGTCCACCATTTGCTGGTACCATATGAATGAGCCATAGCTGGGTCACCAGGATGCGTTTGTCACCCTTACGTTGTGATGATTCTTTGCGTGAGTCATGAGTCGATTTATCCTAAACTATAAAGTTTTGCATTCAGTTAAGAATATGTGGTATGTTATAAAAATTGTAATTGGCTTGGAGTTGTACTTTGGTTATCTTATGAAATTGGTCTTGGCCTGGATTTGGACTTTCGATATGATATGAAATTGGTTTTGGCTTGGATTTGTACATAGACTTCAGATATGTTATGAAATTAGTTTTACCTTCATTTGAATTTCAGACTTGGTTTTGGATTTGAAGGATTATTCAGGATATTTATGAAATTGTGATTGATTTTGAAGCATATGTGTGACTCATAAATATGTTTAAGAAAATATATTTTGCGTCTAAAGCACATATGTCGACTTTTAAATGGAATATGGTTTATACATGCATCAAGTATGGTTACGGGCGGGCCATTAGCATGATTTAGCAAGCTTTGCTTTCTTTTGGATTTCAGTGACGATTAGGAGCCAAAAGACATGGTTGGTATGGGATAACCATGATTAGTTTAGTGAATAGATTGAGAGCAAAGCTTATTCACAAACTCAAGTGAGAATGAGGGTCCTTGAATCGTACCTGGTGTGGGACAGCTACAACTAAGTTAGTGTAATTGCCCACCCGATGACATAACTATGTGTGTCGATTTTGCCATGTTTAGGAGCATGTTAGATTTTAAAGATATGAGTTTATTTTGATTTCTGAAGTAGAAGCGTGTTTGCTTATTGCCCTTTATATGTTATATGATACATTCTATTTATATCACATAAGATATGTGCATTGTGTGATTATGTGTTATGTTAACTGGTCAATGTGCAAAGGGTAGCAATGAGGAAGGCAAGGGTTATTCAATGGACATGGGGAGCTCATGACCTCACCATTTTTCAGGTTTTGGAAGCAGGGGGGGATCGCAAGGGCATTAAGAAAGCTAGCCCATTGTGAAACACTTTGGAAGAACCTAGTTAGAAATGCAAACCCCGATATGTGTTTATGTTACGAGTTATGTTTAGTAAACATAAGTATGGATGTATTTCACGGACTGCACATGTGTAAGAACATTATGGATATGGTTGAAATATGTGAGTAAATGCATGTTTTAGAACTATCTCTCAAACTTTTGTTAGATTTCATTATGAGCTACCGCTACGCTTGCCACTAACAGGTTAATTAAGGTTAAGAGATTTAGATAGCCTTGTGGGTGTTTCTAGTCGAGCATCCACGGTAGTGACGCACCTGGCCCCTTCGAGCGAGGCGTTACAGAAGCGGTATCAGGGCAATAATCCTATGACCTGTGATCTATAAGGCTTGTGTGCGCATGTGGTTCACTATATATTTAATGTTGTGTATATATATGATTAGGTGCATTACGTGTGTTCTACGTGATCTTGATTTCCAATGCGGTTTTATTTAAATTGGAACTTGGGAGTACATGACAGGTGAAGTAAGTTTTGAGGACGAAACTTATCTAAAGGGGGGAAGACTGTAATACCCTGAAATTTTGTTGTTAATTTTGACTTGTGTGTTAATTTATATTTTATGTGCATATTTTGGGTTATCTATGTTTCGTATGTATGTATGTGCTTGAGTTAGTGTTAGTATTACCATGTTGGGGGAATACTTGGTTGAATTACTATATTACCAAGGCTTTGTTTTTAGAAGGGAAAAAAAAAGGAAAGAGGAGACACAAAAAAAAAGAAAAGAAGACTTGACCTAAAAGACCAAAGGAAAAAGAAAAGGAAAAGGGGGGAAGGGGTTCTTTTTTTTTTAACGTGATAATTATCAAGGGCTAGGGCTCTGTTTTCTTATCCTACAACAAAAACACACGCACACAGAGAGAGGGGAGGAGAGAGAAGAGGAAGAAGAAGAAGAAGAGGAAGAGGAGGAGAAGGAGGAGAAGAAAGAGGAGGAAGAAAAAAGAATTGGGTTTTGATTTTGATTGCATATTAAGGTGAGTAGTTTTTGTTTTTCTCAACCTAAAATTAATTAAGGGAAGATTATTTGAATGATTTATGCCTGAACTTGATGATTAAATTGAAGGTTGAAACTATCAATTTGACATTTTTAGGGTTTGATAGATTCAAAATCTAATTTTAATTGATAGAAATCCACCATAAAAGTTTAATGTTTATTTGTGATTTTTGGGTTATGTGGATCTTAATGATTGATAAATATGCTGTGAATTTGTTTATATATATGTTGAACTATGAATATTTAGTTTGAGTTTTTCTGTTGGATGAACAAAATGATCGAAAACAAGGTTAATTTTCGAATTTTTACAGAATTCGTGTACTATTTGAACTTTTGTGAATTATTGGATGCGTGAAAAATTCCAACATTTTTACTCTAAAATATAGGTGATTTTTGGAAATTTTCAATAAATTTTCATAAATTGTTGATATGTATTTTAGGAGTTATGAATTTTGATTGAAACTGCCCTTTTATTCGGTGCGAAAGTTCAGATGGTGATTGAATTACTGATAACTATTGGGTTCGAGAAAAATCTTGAAAAGTTTACTGTGTATTATAAATAATATTTGGAGAGTTTTGGTAAATTTTTATGAATTTTGGATGCTTAGCTCATGAGTTATGAATTTTGGATTGAAACTATTGTGTCTTAGTGCCTGATTTTGGTGGCTGTTCGACTTTTCTGGTAATTATTTGCTGAGCGGAAAACTCTAGAAATTTTAATATGGGTTCTATATGATGTTTGTAACTTTTATGAAAATTTACATGAATTTTAGGAATGTACTTCATGAATTATGGATTTTTGATTGCGACTATTCTGTTTCAACATATAATTTCGAGTACTGTTTTAATTTTTGTGGTGGACTGGCTTGCTGAAAAATTATGAAAATTGCATGGCCTATTATTCATGATATTTGGTATTTGTTTGCAGAGTTTTTTGAATTTTGGATATGAGGTTTTCGCGTTATGAAGTTCTAAGTAAATTGTCATATTTAGTTTAATTATGGGTTGTTCGTATGCATAAATTGTACGTTGATCACGTTTGTGATGATTTTGGGCATTAAAATAGTTAAGTATTCTTATGGTTTATAGGAAACTTGAGAAAATTATTTTGCGTAGAATTATGTCTTTCTTTGACTATGTTTTGCTAAAATAATTATGGAATCGAGCTCCTTTAAGGAATAACAACGTGATTATAGGGGTTATACGATTATATTAAGTTATGTTTTTGGGGAAAAATGTTCGTGTCCTGCCTGAGGGCATTACATCACCTTCTAGAGCTTTGGCCATAGTAGCGACTATCATTATGCTGAGGTTGCCAAGTGGAAGAGGTTCTAATAAATCCCCTGCGATATGAATGTCAGCCTTATGTGTTATGTAAGCCATGTGGTTCCCTTTGTGAGAAAGGTTTCGGCTTAAACTTGCTTACGATATGAATGCAATGCCATGGTTTCTATTGTAGACAGTCTGCATTCTTTTGAGCATGGGTGCATGGTTGGTGCCATAGGAATGAGTTGCTGTTAGTCCACCATTTGTTAGTACCATATGAATGAGCCATAGCTGGGTCACCAGGATGCGTTTGTCACCCTTACGTTCTGATGATTCTTTGTGCGAGTCATGAGTCGATTTTTCCTAAACTATAAAGTTTTGCATTCAGTTAAGAATATGTGGTATGTTATGAAAATTGTAATTGGCTTGGAGTTGCACTTTGGTTATGTTATGAAATTGGTCTTGGCCTGGATTTGGACTTTTGATATGATGTGAAATTAGTTTTGGCTTGGATTTGTAGTTAGACTTTAGATATGTTATGAAATTAGTTTTGCCTTGCATTTCAATTTCAGACTTAGTTTTGGATTTGAAGGATTATTCAGGATATTTATGAAATTGTGATTGATTTTGAAGCATATGTGTGACTCATAAATATGTTTAAGAAAATATATTTTGCGTCTAAAGCACATATGTTGACTTTTAAATGGAATATGCTCTATACATGCATCAAGTATGGTTACGGGCGGGCCATTAGCATGATTTAGCAAGCGTTGCTTTCTTTTGGATTTCAGTGACGATTAGGAGCCCAAAAGACATGGTTGGTATGGGATAACCATGATTAGTTTAGTGAATAGATTGAGAGCAAAGCTTATTCACAGACTCAAGTGAGAATAAGGGTCCTTGAATCGTACCTAGTGTGAGACAGCTACGACTAAGTTAGTGTAATTGCCCACCCGATGACATAGCTATGTGTGTCTATTTTGTCGTGTTGGGGAGCATGTTAGATTTTAAAGATATGGGTTTATTTCGATTTCTGAAGCAGAAGCGTGTTCGCTTATCGCCCTTTACATGTTATATGATACATTCTATTTATATCACATAAGATATGTGCATTGTGTGATTATGTGTTATGTTAACTAGTCAATGTGCGAAGGGTAGCAATGAGGAAGGCAAGGGTTATTCAACGGACACTTGGAGCTCATGATCTCACCATTTTTCAGGTTTTAGGAGTAGAAAGGGATTGCAAGGGCATTAAGAAAGCTAGCCCATTGTGAAACACTTTGGAAGAACCTAGTTGGAAATGCAAACCCCGATATGTGTTTATGTTACGAGTTATGTTTAGTAAATATAAGTATGGATGTATTTCTCGGACTACACATGTGTAAGAACATTATGGATATGGTTGAAATATGTGAGTAAATGCATGTTTTAGCACTACCTCCCAAACTTTTGTCAGATTTCATTATGAGCTTCCGCTGCGCTTGGCACTAACAGGTTAATTAAGATTAAGAGATTTAGATAGCCTTGTAGGTGTTTCTAGTCGAGCATCCACGGCAGTGACGCATCTGCCCCCTTCGGGCGAGGCGTTACAGAAGCGGTATCAAAGCAATAATCCTATGACCTGTGACCGATAAGGCTTGTGTGCGCATGTGGTTGACTATATATTTGATGTTGTGTATATATGTGATTAGGTGCATTACCTGTGTTCTACGTTATCTTGATTTCCAATGTGGTTTTATTTGAATTGGAACTTGAGAGTACATGACAGGTGATGTAAGTTTCGAGGACAAAACTTATTTAAAGGGGGAAAGACTGTAATACCTTGAAATTTCGTTGTTAATTTTGACTTGTGTGTTAATTTATATTTCATGTTCATATTTTGGGTTATCTATGTTTCGTATGTATGTATGTGCTTGAGTTAGTGTTAGTATTACCATGTTGGGGGAATACTTGGTTGAATTACTATATTACCAAGGCTTTGTTTTTAGAAGGGAAAAAAAAAGGAAAGAGGAGACACAAAAAAAAAGAAAAGAAGACTTGACCTAAAAGACCAAAGGAAAAAGAAAAGGAAAAGGGGGGAAGGGGTTCTTTTTTTTTTAACGTGATAATTATCAAGGGCTAGGGCTCTCTTTTCTTATCCTGCAACAAAAACACACGCACACAGAGGGAGTGGAGGAGAGAGAAGGGGAAGAAGAAGAAGAAGACGAGGAGGAGGAGGAGAAGGAGGAGAAGAAAGAGGAAGAAGGAAAAAGAATTGGGTTTTGATTTTGATTGCATATTAAGGTGAGTAGTTCTTGTTTTTCTCAACCTAAAATTAATTAAGGGAAGATTATTTGAATGATTTATGCCTGAACTTGATGATTAAATTGAAGGTTGAAACTATGAATTTGACATTTTTAGGGTTTGATAGATTCAAAATCTAATTTTAATTGGTAGAAACCCACCATAAAAGTTTCATGTTTATTTGTGATTTTTGGGTTATGTGGATCTTAAAGATTGATAAATATGCTGTGAATTTGTTTACATATATGTTGAACTGTGAATATTTAGTTTGAGTTTTTCTGTTGTATGAACAAAATGATCGAAAACAAGGTTAATTTTCGAATTTTTACAGAATTTGTGTACTATTTGAACTTTTGTGAATTATTGGATGCATGAAAAATTCCAACATTTTTACTCTAAAATATAGGTGATTTTTGGAAATTTTCAATAAAATTTCATAAATTGTCGATATGTATTTTAGGAGTTATGAATTTTGATTGAAACTGCCCTTTTATTCGGTGTGAGAGTTCAGATGATGATTGAATAACTGATAACTATTGGGTTTGAGAAAAATCATGAAAAGTTTACTGTGTATTATAAATAATATTCGGAGAGTTTTGGTATATTTTTATGAATTTTGGATGCTTAGCTCATGAGTTATGAATTTTGGATTGAAACTATTGTGTCTTATTGCCTGATTTTGGTGGCTGTTCGACTTTTCTGGTTATTATTTGCTAAGCCGAAAACTCTAGAAACTTTAATATAGGTTCTATATGATGTTTGTAACTTTTATGAAAATTTACATGAATTTTAGGAATGTACTTCATGAATTATGGATTTTTGATTGCGACTATTCTGTTTCAGCATATAATTTCGGGTACTATTTTAATTTTTGTGGTGGACTGGCTTCCTGAAAAATTATGAAAATTGCATGGCCTATTATTCATGATATTTGGTATTAGTTTGCAGAGTTTTGTGAATTTTGGATATAAGGTCTTCGCGTCATGAAGTTCTAAGTAAATTGTCATATTTAGTTTAATTATGGGTTGTTCGTATGCATAAATTGTACATTGATCATGTTTGTGATGATTTTGGGCATTAAAATAGTTAAGTATTCTTACGGTTTATGGGAAAGTTGAGAAAATTATTTTGCGTGGAATTATGTCTTTCTTTGACTACGTTTTGCTAAAACAATTATGGAATCGAGCCCCTTTAAGGAATAACAATGTGATTATATGGGTTATACGATTTTATTAAGCTATGTTTTTGAGGAAAAATGTTCGTGTCTTGCCTGAGGGTATTACATCACCTTCTAGATCTATGGCCATAGTAGTGACCGTCATTATGCTGAGGTCGCCAAGTGGAAGAGGTTCTAACAAATCCCCTGCGATATGAATGTCAGCCTTATGTGTTATGTAAGCCTTGTGGTTCCCTTTGTGAGAAAGGTTTCAGCTTAAACTTGCTCACGATATGAATGCGATGCCATGGTTTCTATTATGGACAGTTTGCATTCTTTTGAGCGTGGGTTCATGGTTGGTGCCATAGGAATGAGTTGCTGGTAGTCCACCATTTGTTGGTACCATATGAATGAGCCATAGCTAGGTCACCGAGATGCGTTTGTCACCGTTACGTGGTGATGATTCTTTGTGTGAGTCATGAGTCGATTTATCCTAAACTATAAAGTTTTGCATTCAGTTAAGAATATGTGGTATGTTATGAAAATTGTAATTGGCTTGGAGTTGCACTTTAGTTATGTTATGAAATTGGCCTTGGCCTGGATTTGGACTTTCAATATGATATGAAATTGGGTTTGGCTTGAATTTGTACTTAGACTTTAGATATGTTATGAAATTAGTTTTGCCTTGGTTTTGGATTTGAAGGATTATTCAGGATATTTATGAAATTGTGATTGATTTTGAAGCATATGTGTGACTCATAAATATGTTTAAGAAAATATATTTTGTGTCTAAAGCACATAGATTGACTTTTAAATGGAATATGCTTTATACATGCATCAAGTATGGTTACGGGCGGGCCATTAGCATGATTTAGCAAGCTTTGCTTTCTTTTGGATTTCAGTGACAATTAGGAGCCCAAAAGACATGGTTGGTATGGGATAACCATGGTTAGTTTAGTGCATAGATTGAGAGCAAAGCTTATTCACAGACTCAAGTGAGAATGAGGGTCCTTGAATCGTACCTGGTGTGAGACAGCTACGACTAAGTTAGTGTAATTGCCCACCCGATGACATAACTAGGTGTGTTCATTTTGTCATGTTAGCGAGCATGTTAGTCTTTAAAGATATGAGTTTATTTCGATTTCTGAAGCAGAAGCGTGTTCGCTTATCTTTACATGTTATATGATACATTCTATTTATATCACATAAGATATGTGCATTGTGTGATTATGTGTTATGTTAACTGGTCAATGTGCAAAGGGTAGCAATGAGGAAGGCAAGGGTTATTCAATGGACATGGGGAGCTCATGACCTCACCATTTTTCAGGTTTTGGAAGCAGGGGGGATCGCAAGGGCATTAAGAAAGCTAGCCCATTGTGAAACACTTTGGAAGAACCTAGTTAGAAATGCAAACCCCGATATGTGTTTATGTTACGAGTTATGTTTAGTAAACATAAGTATGGATGTATTTCACGGACTGCACATGTGTAAGAACATTATGGATATGGTTGAAATATGTGAGTAAATGCATGTTTTAGAACTATCTCTCAAACTTTTGTTAGATTTCATTATGAGCTACCGCTACGCTTGCCACTAACAGGTTAATTAAGGTTAAGAGATTTAGATAGCCTTGTGGGTGTTTCTAGTCGAGCATCCACGGTAGTGACGCACCTGGCCCCTTCGAGCGAGGCGTTACAGAAGCGGTATCAGGGCAATAATCCTATGACCTGTGATCTATAAGGCTTGTGTGCGCATGTGGTTCACTATATATTTAATGTTGTGTATATATGTGATTAGGTGCATTACGTGTGTTCTACGTGATCTTGATTTCCAATGTGGTTTTATTTAAATTGGAACTTGGGAGTACATGACAGGTGAAGTAAGTTTTGAGGACGAAACTTATCTAAAGGGGGGAAGACTGTAATACCCTGAAATTTTGTTGTTAATTTTGACTTGTGTGTTAATTTATATTTTATGTGCATATTTTGGGTTATCTATGTTTCGTATGTATGTATGTGCTTGAGTTAGTGTTAGTATTACCATGTTGGGGGAATACTTGGTTGAATTACTATATTACCAAGGCTTTGTTTTTAGAAGGGAAAAAAAAAGGAAAGAGGAGACACAAAAAAAAAGAAAAGAAGACTTGACCTAAAAGACCAAAGGAAAAAGAAAAGGAAAAGGGGGGAAGGGGTTCTTTTTTTTTTAACGTGATAATTATCAAGGGCTAGGGCTCTGTTTTCTTATCCTACAACAAAAACACACGCACACAGAGAGAGGGGAGGAGAGAGAAGAGGAAGAAGAAGAAGAAGAGGAAGAGGAGGAGAAGGAGGAGAAGAAAGAGGAGGAAGAAAAAAGAATTGGGTTTTGATTTTGATTGCATATTAAGGTGAGTAGTTTTTGTTTTTCTCAACCTAAAATTAATTAAGGGAAGATTATTTGAATGATTTATGCCTGAACTTGATGATTAAATTGAAGGTTGAAACTATCAATTTGACATTTTTAGGGTTTGATAGATTCAAAATCTAATTTTAATTGATAGAAATCCACCATAAAAGTTTAATGTTTATTTGTGATTTTTGGGTTATGTGGATCTTAATGATTGATAAATATGCTGTGAATTTGTTTATATATATGTTGAACTATGAATATTTAGTTTGAGTTTTTCTGTTGGATGAACAAAATGATCGAAAACAAGGTTAATTTTCGAATTTTTACAGAATTCGTGTACTATTTGAACTTTTGTGAATTATTGGATGCGTGAAAAATTCCAACATTTTTACTCTAAAATATAGGTGATTTTTGGAAATTTTCAATAAATTTTCATAAATTGTTGATATGTATTTTAGGAGTTATGAATTTTGATTGAAACTGCCCTTTTATTCGGTGCGAAAGTTCAGATGGTGATTGAATTACTGATAACTATTGGGTTCGAGAAAAATCTTGAAAAGTTTACTGTGTATTATAAATAATATTTGGAGAGTTTTGGTAAATTTTTATGAATTTTGGATGCTTAGCTCATGAGTTATGAATTTTGGATTGAAACTATTGTGTCTTAGTGCCTGATTTTGGTGGCTGTTCGACTTTTCTGGTAATTATTTGCTGAGCGGAAAACTCTAGAAATTTTAATATGGGTTCTATATGATGTTTGTAACTTTTATGAAAATTTACATGAATTTTAGGAATGTACTTCATGAATTATGGATTTTTGATTGCGACTATTCTGTTTCAACATATAATTTCGAGTACTGTTTTAATTTTTGTGGTGGACTGGCTTGCTGAAAAATTATGAAAATTGCATGGCCTATTATTCATGATATTTGGTATTTGTTTGCAGAGTTTTTTGAATTTTGGATATGAGGTTTTCGCGTTATGAAGTTCTAAGTAAATTGTCATATTTAGTTTAATTATGGGTTGTTCGTATGCATAAATTGTACGTTGATCACGTTTGTGATGATTTTGGGCATTAAAATAGTTAAGTATTCTTATGGTTTATAGGAAACTTGAGAAAATTATTTTGCGTAGAATTATGTCTTTCTTTGACTATGTTTTGCTAAAATAATTATGGAATCGAGCTCCTTTAAGGAATAACAACGTGATTATAGGGGTTATACGATTATATTAAGTTATGTTTTTGGGGAAAAATGTTCGTGTCCTGCCTGAGGGCATTACATCACCTTCTAGAGCTTTGGCCATAGTAGCGACTATCATTATGCTGAGGTTGCCAAGTGGAAGAGGTTCTAATAAATCCCCTGCGATATGAATGTCAGCCTTATGTGTTATGTAAGCCATGTGGTTCCCTTTGTGAGAAAGGTTTCGGCTTAAACTTGCTTACGATATGAATGCAATGCCATGGTTTCTATTGTAGACAGTCTGCATTCTTTTGAGCATGGGTGCATGGTTGGTGCCATAGGAATGAGTTGCTGTTAGTCCACCATTTGTTAGTACCATATGAATGAGCCATAGCTGGGTCACCAGGATGCGTTTGTCACCCTTACGTTCTGATGATTCTTTGTGCGAGTCATGAGTCGATTTTTCCTAAACTATAAAGTTTTGCATTCAGTTAAGAATATGTGGTATGTTATGAAAATTGTAATTGGCTTGGAGTTGCACTTTGGTTATGTTATGAAATTGGTCTTGGCCTGGATTTGGACTTTTGATATGATGTGAAATTAGTTTTGGCTTGGATTTGTAGTTAGACTTTAGATATGTTATGAAATTAGTTTTGCCTTGCATTTCAATTTCAGACTTAGTTTTGGATTTGAAGGATTATTCAGGATATTTATGAAATTGTGATTGATTTTGAAGCATATGTGTGACTCATAAATATGTTTAAGAAAATATATTTTGCGTCTAAAGCACATATGTTGACTTTTAAATGGAATATGCTCTATACATGCATCAAGTATGGTTACGGGCGGGCCATTAGCATGATTTAGCAAGCGTTGCTTTCTTTTGGATTTCAGTGACGATTAGGAGCCCAAAAGACATGGTTGGTATGGGATAACCATGATTAGTTTAGTGAATAGATTGAGAGCAAAGCTTATTCACAGACTCAAGTGAGAATAAGGGTCCTTGAATCGTACCTAGTGTGAGACAGCTACGACTAAGTTAGTGTAATTGCCCACCCGATGACATAGCTATGTGTGTCTATTTTGTCGTGTTGGGGAGCATGTTAGATTTTAAAGATATGGGTTTATTTCGATTTCTGAAGCAGAAGCGTGTTCGCTTATCGCCCTTTACATGTTATATGATACATTCTATTTATATCACATAAGATATGTGCATTGTGTGATTATGTGTTATGTTAACTAGTCAATGTGCGAAGGGTAGCAATGAGGAAGGCAAGGGTTATTCAACGGACACTTGGAGCTCATGATCTCACCATTTTTCAGGTTTTAGGAGTAGAAAGGGATTGCAAGGGCATTAAGAAAGCTAGCCCATTGTGAAACACTTTGGAAGAACCTAGTTGGAAATGCAAACCCCGATATGTGTTTATGTTACGAGTTATGTTTAGTAAATATAAGTATGGATGTATTTCTCGGACTACACATGTGTAAGAACATTATGGATATGGTTGAAATATGTGAGTAAATGCATGTTTTAGCACTACCTCCCAAACTTTTGTCAGATTTCATTATGAGCTTCCGCTGCGCTTGGCACTAACAGGTTAATTAAGATTAAGAGATTTAGATAGCCTTGTAGGTGTTTCTAGTCGAGCATCCACGGCAGTGACGCATCTGCCCCCTTCGGGCGAGGCGTTACAGAAGCGGTATCAAAGCAATAATCCTATGACCTGTGACCGATAAGGCTTGTGTGCGCATGTGGTTGACTATATATTTGATGTTGTGTATATATGTGATTAGGTGCATTACCTGTGTTCTACGTTATCTTGATTTCCAATGTGGTTTTATTTGAATTGGAACTTGAGAGTACATGACAGGTGATGTAAGTTTCGAGGACAAAACTTATTTAAAGGGGGAAAGACTGTAATACCTTGAAATTTCGTTGTTAATTTTGACTTGTGTGTTAATTTATATTTCATGTTCATATTTTGGGTTATCTATGTTTCGTATGTATGTATGTGCTTGAGTTAGTGTTAGTATTACCATGTTGGGGGAATACTTGGTTGAATTACTATATTACCAAGGCTTTGTTTTTAGAAGGGAAAAAAAAAGGAAAGAGGAGACACAAAAAAAAAGAAAAGAAGACTTGACCTAAAAGACCAAAGGAAAAAGAAAAGGAAAAGGGGGGAAGGGGTTCTTTTTTTTTTAACGTGATAATTATCAAGGGCTAGGGCTCTCTTTTCTTATCCTGCAACAAAAACACACGCACACAGAGGGAGTGGAGGAGAGAGAAGGGGAAGAAGAAGAAGAAGACGAGGAGGAGGAGGAGAAGGAGGAGAAGAAAGAGGAAGAAGGAAAAAGAATTGGGTTTTGATTTTGATTGCATATTAAGGTGAGTAGTTCTTGTTTTTCTCAACCTAAAATTAATTAAGGGAAGATTATTTGAATGATTTATGCCTGAACTTGATGATTAAATTGAAGGTTGAAACTATGAATTTGACATTTTTAGGGTTTGATAGATTCAAAATCTAATTTTAATTGGTAGAAACCCACCATAAAAGTTTCATGTTTATTTGTGATTTTTGGGTTATGTGGATCTTAAAGATTGATAAATATGCTGTGAATTTGTTTACATATATGTTGAACTGTGAATATTTAGTTTGAGTTTTTCTGTTGTATGAACAAAATGATCGAAAACAAGGTTAATTTTCGAATTTTTACAGAATTTGTGTACTATTTGAACTTTTGTGAATTATTGGATGCATGAAAAATTCCAACATTTTTACTCTAAAATATAGGTGATTTTTGGAAATTTTCAATAAAATTTCATAAATTGTCGATATGTATTTTAGGAGTTATGAATTTTGATTGAAACTGCCCTTTTATTCGGTGTGAGAGTTCAGATGATGATTGAATAACTGATAACTATTGGGTTTGAGAAAAATCATGAAAAGTTTACTGTGTATTATAAATAATATTCGGAGAGTTTTGGTATATTTTTATGAATTTTGGATGCTTAGCTCATGAGTTATGAATTTTGGATTGAAACTATTGTGTCTTATTGCCTGATTTTGGTGGCTGTTCGACTTTTCTGGTTATTATTTGCTAAGCCGAAAACTCTAGAAACTTTAATATAGGTTCTATATGATGTTTGTAACTTTTATGAAAATTTACATGAATTTTAGGAATGTACTTCATGAATTATGGATTTTTGATTGCGACTATTCTGTTTCAGCATATAATTTCGGGTACTATTTTAATTTTTGTGGTGGACTGGCTTCCTGAAAAATTATGAAAATTGCATGGCCTATTATTCATGATATTTGGTATTAGTTTGCAGAGTTTTGTGAATTTTGGATATAAGGTCTTCGCGTCATGAAGTTCTAAGTAAATTGTCATATTTAGTTTAATTATGGGTTGTTCGTATGCATAAATTGTACATTGATCATGTTTGTGATGATTTTGGGCATTAAAATAGTTAAGTATTCTTACGGTTTATGGGAAAGTTGAGAAAATTATTTTGCGTGGAATTATGTCTTTCTTTGACTATGTTTTGCTAAAACAATTATGGAATCGAGCCCCTTTAAGGAATAACAATGTGATTATATGGGTTATACGATTTTATTAAGCTATGTTTTTGAGGAAAAATGTTCGTGTCTTGCCTGAGGGTATTACATCACCTTCTAGATCTATGGCCATAGTAGTGACCGTCATTATGCTGAGGTCGCCAAGTGGAAGAGGTTCTAACAAATCCCCTGCGATATGAATGTCAGCCTTATGTGTTATGTAAGCCTTGTGGTTCCCTTTGTGAGAAAGGTTTCAGCTTAAACTTGCTCACGATATGAATGCGATGCCATGGTTTCTATTATGGACAGTTTGCATTCTTTTGAGCGTGGGTTCATGGTTGGTGCCATAGGAATGAGTTGCTGGTAGTCCACCATTTGTTGGTACCATATGAATGAGCCATAGCTAGGTCACCGAGATGCGTTTGTCACCGTTACGTGGTGATGATTCTTTGTGTGAGTCATGAGTCGATTTATCCTAAACTATAAAGTTTTGCATTCAGTTAAGAATATGTGGTATGTTATGAAATTGTAATTGGCTTGGAGTTGCACTTTAGTTATGTTATGAAATTGGCCTTGGCCTGGATTTGGACTTTCAATATGATATGAAATTGGGTTTGGCTTGAATTTGTACTTAGACTTTAGATATGTTATGAAATTAGTTTTGCCTTGGTTTTGGATTTGAAGGATTATTCAGGATATTTATGAAATTGTGATTGATTTTGAAGCATATGTGTGACTCATAAATATGTTTAAGAAAATATATTTTGTGTCTAAAGCACATAGATTGACTTTTAAATGGAATATGCTTTATACATGCATCAAGTATGGTTACGGGCGGGCCATTAGCATGATTTAGCAAGCTTTGCTTTCTTTTGGATTTCAGTGACAATTAGGAGCCCAAAAGACATGGTTGGTATGGGATAACCATGGTTAGTTTAGTGCATAGATTGAGAGCAAAGCTTATTCACAGACTCAAGTGAGAATGAGGGTCCTTGAATCGTACCTGGTGTGAGACAGCTACGACTAAGTTAGTGTAATTGCCCACCCGATGACATAACTAGGTGTGTTCATTTTGTCATGTTAGCGAGCATGTTAGTCTTTAAAGATATGAGTTTATTTCGATTTCTGAAGCAGAAGCGTGTTCGCTTATCTTTACATGTTATATGATACATTCTATTTATATCACATAAGATATGTGCATTGTGTGATTATGTGTTATGTTAACTGGTCGATGTGCAAAGGGTAGCAGTGAGGAAGTCAAGGGTTATTCAATGGACACGGGGAGCTTATGACCTCACCATTTTTTAGGTTTTGGAAGCAGAAAGGGATCGCAAGGGCATTAAAAAAGCTAGCCCGTTGTGAAACACTTTGGAAGAACCTAGTTGGAAATACAAACCCCGATATGTGTTTATGTTACGAGTTATGTTTAGTAAATATAAGTATGGATGTATTTCTCGGACTGCACATGTGTAAGAACATTATGGATATGGTCGAAATATGTGAGTAAATGCATGTTTTAGAACTATCTCTCAAACTTTTGTTGGATTTCATTATGAGCTTCCGCTGCACTTGCCACTAACAGGTTAATTAATGTTACGAGATTTAGATAGCCTTGTGGATGTTTCTAGTCGAGCATCCACAGCAGTGATGCACCTGCCCCCTTCGAGCGAGGCATTACAGAAGCGGTATCAGAGCAATAATCCTATGACCTGTGACCTATAAGGCTTGTGTACACATGTGGTTGACTATATATTTGATGTTGTGTATATATGTGATTAAGTGCATTACCTGTGTTCTACTGATCTTGATTTCCAATGTGGTTTTATTTGAATTGGAACTTGAGAGCACATGATAGGTGATGTAAGTTTCGAGGACAAAACTTATTTAAAGGGGGAAAGACTGTAATACCTTGAAATTTCGTTGTTAATTTTGACTTGTGTGTTAATTTATATTTCATGTGCATATTTTGGGTTATCTATGTTTCGTATGTATGTATGTGCTTGAGTTAGTGTTAGCATTACCATGTTAGGGGAATACTTGGTTGAATTAGTATATTACCAAGGCTTTGTTTTTAGAAGGAAAAAAAAAAAAAGGAAAGTGGAGACTTAAAAAAAAAAAAAGAAGAAGACTTGACCTAAAAGACCAAAGGAAAAAGAAAAGGAAAAAGGGGGAAGGAGTTCTTTTTTTTTTAACGTGATAATTATCAAGGGCTAGGGCTCCGTTTTCTTATCCTACAACAAAAATACATGCACACAGAGGGAGGGGAGGAGAGAGAAGAGGAAGAAGAAGAAGAGGAGGAGGAGGAGGAGGAGGACGAGGAGGAGAAGAAGAAAGAGGCAGAAGGAAAAAGAATTGGGTTTTGATTTTGATTGCATATTAAGGTGAGTAGTTCTTGTTTTCCTCAACCAAAAATTAATTAAGGGAAGATTATTTGAATGATTTACGCCTAAACTTGATGATTAAATTGAAGGTTGAAACTATGAATTTGACATTTTTAGGGTTTGATAGATTCAAAATCTAATTTCAATTGGTAGAAACCCACCATAAAAGTTTCATGTTTATTTGTAATTTTTGGGTTTTGTGGATCTTAAAGATTGATAGATATGCTATGAATTTGTTTATATATATGTTGAACTATGAATATTTAGTTTGAGTTTTTCTATTGGATGAACAAAATGATAGAAAACAAGGTTAATTCGAATTTTTACAGTATTCGTGTACTATCTGAACTTTTGCGAATTATTGGATGCGTGAAAAATTCCAACATTTTTACTCTAAAATATAGGAGATTTTTGGAAATTTTCTATAAATTTTCATAAATTGTCAATATGTATTTTAGGAGTTATGAATTTTGATTAAAAGTACCCATTGATTCGGTGCGAAGGTTCAGACGATGTTTGAATTACTAGTAACTATTGGGTTGAAGAAAAATCATGAACAGTTTACTATGTATTATAAATAATATTTTGAGAGTTTTGGTAATTGTTTGTGAATTTTGGATGCTTAGCTCACGAGTTATGAATTTTGGATTGAAACTGTTATGTTTTAGTGCCAGATTTTGGTGGCTGTTTGACTTTTCTGGTAATTATTTGTTGAGCCGAAAACTTTAGAAATTTTAATATAGGTTCTATATGGTGTTTATAACTTTTATGAAAATTTACATGAATTTTAGGAGTGTACTTCACGAATTATGGATTTTTGATGGCGACTATTATGTTTCAACATATAATTTCGGGTACTGCTTTAATTTTTGTGGTGGACTGGCTTGCTGAAAAATTATGAAAATTGTATGCCTATTATTCATGATATTTGGTATTTGTTTGCAGAGTTTTGTAAATTTTGGATGTGAGGTCTTTGCGTTATGAAGTTCTAAGTAAATTATCACATTTAGTACGATTCCGGGTTGTTCGTATGCATAAGTTGTACGTTGATCATTTTTGTGATGATTTTAGGCGTTAAAATAGTTAAGTATTCTTACGATTTATGGGAAACTTGAGAAAATTATTTTGGTTGGAATTATGTCTTTCTTTGACTATGGTTTGCTAAAACAATTATGGAATCGAGCTTCTTTGAGGAATAACAATGTGATTGTATGGGTTATACGATTTTATTAAGTTATGTTTTTGGGAAAAATGTTCGTGTCTTGCCTGAGGCTATTACATAACCTTCTGGAGCTATGGTCATAGTAGTGACTGTCATTCTATTGAGGTTGCCAACTAGGAGAGGTTCTAATAAATCCCCTGGGATATGAATGTCAACCATATATGTTATGTGAGCCATGTGCATCCCTAGTGAGAAAGCTTTCGGCCGAAGATTACTAGAATGTGAATGTGATTCCATGGTTTGTGTTGTGGGCAGTCCGCGTCCTTTAGAGCGTGGGTGTGTGGTTGGTGCCACATGAATGAGTTTCGGCTAGTCCACCATTGGTTGGTACCATTAAATGAGCCATAGCTGGGTCACTAGGATGTGTTTGTCACCCTTGCATTGTGATGGTTCTTTGCGAGTCATGAGTTGATTTACCCTAAACTATAAAGTTTTGCATTCAGTTAAGAATATGTGGTATGTTATGAAGATGGCAATGGGCTTGGAGTTGCACTTTAGAAACGTTATGAAATTGGTTTTGGCTTGGATTTGGACATTGGGTATGATATGAAATTGGTTTTGGCTTACATTTGGACTTAGACTTTGAATATGTTATGAAATTAGTTTTGCCTTGGATTTGAATTTCGGACTTAGTTTTGGATTTGAAGGATTATTCTTGATATTTATGAAATTGTGTGATTGATTTTGAACCATATGCGTGATTTATAAATATGTTTAAGGAAATATATTTTATATTTAAAGCACGTATGTGGACGTTTGAATGGAATATGGTCTACGTATGCATCAAGTGTGGTTACGGGTGGGCCATCAACATGCTTTGCTTTCTTCTGGATTTCAGTGAGGATTAGGAGCCCAAAAGGCATGGTTAAAATGGGACAACCATGGTTAACTTAGTGAATAGACTAAGAGCAAAGCTTGTTCGTAGACTCAAGTGAGAACGAGCACCCTTGAATCGTACCTGGTATGGGACAGGTACGGCTAAGTTAGTGTAACTGCCCACCCTATGACATACATATGTATGTCTATTTTTTAAAGTTTGGGAGCTGTTAGATATGAAAGATATGAGTTTATTTTGATTTCTAAAGCATAAGCATGTTCTCTTATTGCCCTCTAGATGTTATATGATACACTCTGTTTATATGTTATAAGATATGTGTATTGTGTGATAATGTGTTGTGTTAACCAGTTAATGTGCAAAGTGTAATAATGGGAAGGCAATGGTTATTGAATAGACTCAGGAAGCTCATAACCTCACCATTTTTCAGGGTTTGGAAGCAAAAAGGGATCTTAAGAGCATTAAGAAAGCTAGCCTATTGTGAAACACTTTTGAAGAACCTAGATGGAAATGTAGACCCCGATATGTGTTTATGTTACAAGTTATGTTTAGTAAATATAAGTATGGATGTATTTCTCGGATTGCACATGTGTAAGAACATTATGGATATGGTTTAAGTATGTAAGTAAATGCATGTTTTAGAACTACTTCTCAAACTTTTGTTAGATTTCATTATGAGCTTCCGTTGTGCTTGCCTACTAATAGGTTAATTAAGGTTAAGAGATTTAGATAGCCTTGTGGGTGTTTCTACTCGAGCATCCACGGCGGTGATGCGCCTGCCCTTACGAGTGGGGCGTTATAAAGCGGTATCAGACCTATCATGTTGTGACCTTTGACCTATAGGGCTTGTGTGCGCATGTGATTGACTATATGTTTGATGTTGTGTATATATCTGATTATGTGCATTACGTGTGTTCTATGTGATCTTGATTTCCAATGTGGTTTTATTTGACTTGGAAACTGAGAGTACAAGATTGGTGTTGTAAGTTTTGAGGACTCAACTTATTTTAGTGGGGGAAGACTGTAACACCCTGAAATTTCGTTGTTAACTTTGACTTATGCGGTCATTTATGTTTTATGTGCATATTTTGGGTCATCTATGTTTAATTTTATGTATGTGCCCGAGTTACTGTTAGTATTACTATGTTTGGATAATAATTAGTAGAATTATTATATTACTCGGACTTTGTTTTTAGAAGGGGGATAAAAAGGAAAGAAGAGTCAAAAAAAAAAAAAGGAAGACTTGGCTCGAAAAAACAAAGGAAAAAGAAACAGAAAAGGGGGGAAAGGGTTCTTTTTTTTTTTTTTTACATGGTAATTATCAACGGTTAGGAATCTAGTCTCTTATCCTACAACACAAACACATGCACATAGAGGGAGGAGAGGAGAGAGAAGAGGAAGAAGAAGAAGCAGAGGAGGAGAAGGAGCAGAAGAAGGAGGAAGAAGGAAAAAGAATTGGTTATTAATTTTGATTGCATATTAAGGTGAGTAATTCTTGTTTTTCTCAACCTAAAACTAATTAGGAGAAGATTATTTGAATGATTTATGCCTGAACTTAAGGACTGAATTGAAGGTTAAAACTATGAATTTGACATTTTAGGGTTTGATAGATTTGAAATCTAATTTCAATTCGTAGAAATCCATCATAAAAGTTTCATATTTGTTTATGATTTTTGGGTTATGTAGATGTTGAAGATTGATAGATGTGCTGTAAATTTGTTTATATATATGTTGAACTATGAATATTTAGTTTGATTGCTTGTATTGGAAGAACGAAATGGTAAAAAACAAGGGTAATTTTCAGACTTCTATAGAATTCGTGTACTGTTTGAACTTTTGCGAATTATTGGATGCATGAAAAATTCTGACATTTTTACCATAAAATATCGATGATTTTTGGAAATTGTCTGTAAAGGTTGATAAGTTTTGGACGTGCATTTTAGGAGTTATGATTTTTAGTTGAAACTACCCTTTTATTCAGTGCGAAAGTTCAGATGATGTTTGAATTACTGAGAACTATTGGGTGCTTAGCTCATGAGTTACGAATTTTGGGTTGAAACTGTTATGTTTTAGTGCCTGATCTTGGTTGTTATTCGACTTTTTGGTAATTATTTGTTGAGTCAAAAACTCTGAAAATCTTCCATATGATGTTTGTAACTTTCATGGAAATTTTCATAAATTTTAGGAGTGTACTTCATGAATTATGGATTTTTTATTGTAACTGTTCTGTTTCAACATATAATTTCGGGTACTGTTTTGATTTTTGTGGTGGGCTGGCTTACTGAAAAATTATGAAAATTGTATGGCTTATTAATCATGATATTTCATATTTGTCTGCAGAGTTTTCTGAATTTTGGATATTAGGTCCTCACGTGATGAAGTTCTAAGTAAATTGTCATATTTAGTATAATTACGTGTTGTTCGTATGCATAAATTATACATTGATCATGTTTGCGATGATTTCAGCGGTTAAAATAGTTATGTATTCTTATGCTTTGTGGGAAACATGGGAAAATTATTTTGGGTGGAATTATGTCTTTCTTTGACTATGTTTTGTTAAAAAAATTTATGGAATCAAGCTTCTTTGAGGAATAACAATGTGATTATATGGGTTATACGATTTGATTAAGTCATGTTTTTGGGAAAAAAGGTTCATGTCTTGCCTATGGCTATTGCATGATGTTCTAGAGTTATGGCCGTAGTGGTGACTGTCACTATGTTCAGGTCGCCTAGTGGGAGAGGTTCAAACAAATCTGCTGGGATATGAATGTCGGCCTTATGTGTTATGTGAGCGATGTGGATCCCTTATGAGAAAGGTTTTAGCTTAAACTTACTGCGATATGAATGCGATTCCATAGTTTGTATTGTGGGCAGTTTGCGTCCTTTAGAGCGTGGGTGCATGATTGGTGCCATATGAATGAGTT
The DNA here is from genome assembly GCA_029747015.1 of Carnegiea gigantea. Lineage (NCBI taxonomy): Eukaryota > Viridiplantae > Streptophyta > Magnoliopsida > Caryophyllales > Cactaceae > Carnegiea > Carnegiea gigantea. Next base: position 169,901 of record JAKOGI010001598.1, read on the forward strand.
GCGGCTAGCCCATCATTGGTTGGTACCATATGAATGAGCCGTAGCTAGGTAACCAGGATACGTTTATCACCCTTATGTTGTGATGGTTCTTTGAGTGAGTCATGAGTCGATTTACCCTAAACTATGCAGTTTTGAATTTAGTTAACAATATGTGGCATGTTACGAAAATTGTAATTGGCTTGGGGTTGCACTTTTGTTACATTATGAAATTGGTATTGGCTTGGATTTGGACTTTGGATACAATATTAAATTGGTTTTGGCTTGGATTTAGACTTAGACTTTGGATATGTTATGAAATTAGTTTGCCTTGCATTTGAATTTCGGACTTGGTTTTGGATTTGAAGTATTATTCAGGATATTTATGAAATTGTGATTGATTTTGAAGCGTATGTGCGGCTCATAAATATGTTTAAGGAAATATATTTTGTGTTTAAAGCACATATGTGGACTTTTGAATGAAATATGCTTTATGTATGCATCAAGTATGGTTACGGGCGGGCCATTAGCATGATTTAGCAAGCTTTGCTTTCTTTTGAATTTTAGTGAGGATTAGAAGCCCAAAAGACATGGTTGGTATGGGACAACCATGGTTAGTTTAGTGGATAGACTAAGTGCAAATCTTATTCACAGACTCAAGTGAGAACGAGGGTCCTTGAATCGTACCTGGTATAGGACAGGTATGACTAAGTTAATATAATTGCCCACCCGATGACATACGCATGTGTGTCTATTATGTGAAGTTTGGAAGCACATTAGATATAAACGATATGAGTTTATTTCGATTTCTGATGCATAAGCATGTTCTCTTATCGCCCTCCATATGTTATATGATACATTCTGTTTATATGTCATAAGATATGTGTATTGTGTGATTATGTGTTGTGTTAACCGGTTAATGTGCCAAGTGTAACAATGGGAAACGTATTCAATGTGCTCTGGGAGATCATGACCTCACCATTTTTCAGGTTTTGGAAGCAAAAAGGGATCGTAAGAGGATTAAGAAAGCCAGCCTGTTGTGAAACACTTTTGAAGAACCTAGTTAGAAATGCAGACCCCGATATGTGTTTATGTTATGAGTTAAGTTTAGCAAATATACGTGTGGATGTATTTCTAGGATTGTATATGTGTAAGAACATTATAGACATGGTTTAAGTATGTAAGTAAATGCATGCTTCAGAATACCCCTCAAACGTTTCTTAGATTTCGTTACGAGCTTCCGCTGTGCTTGCCTATTAACAAGTTAACTAAGGTTAAGAGATTCAGATAGCCTTGTGGGTATTTCTAGTCGAGCATTTACAGCGGTGACGCACCTGCCCCCTTCGAGCGAGGCATTACAGAAGCTTATATTAGAGCAATAATCCTGTGACCTTTGACCTATAAGGCTTGTGTGCGCATGTGATTGACTATATGTTTGATGTTGTGTACATATGTGATTATGTGCATTATGTGTGTTCTACGTTATTTTGATTTCCATTGTGGTCTTATTTGACTTTGAACTTGAGAGTACAAGATTTGCGATGTAAGTTTCGAGGATGAAACTCATTTTAAGGGGTGAAGACTGTAATACCCCGCAATTTCGTTGTTAATTTTGACTTATGTGGCAATTTATATTTTATGTACATATTTTGGGTTATCTATGTTTAATATGTATGTACGTGCTTGAGTTAGTGTTAGTATTATTATGTTTGGGGAATAATAATTGAATTATTATATTACTAAGACTTTGTTTTAGAAGGGGGAAAAAAAGCAAAGAGGAGTTAAGGAAAAAAAAAAAAGAAAGAATTGACGTAAAAAAAATAAAGGAAAAAGAAAGAGAAAAGGGGGCAAGGGGTTCTTTTTTTTATGTGATAATTATCAAGGGTTAGGGCTCTATTTTCTTACCCTCAAACACAAACACCTGCCCATAGAGGGAGGAGAGGACAGAGAAGAAGAAGAAGTAAACAAGAAGAGAAGGAGAAGAAGAACGAGGAATAAGGAAAAAGAATTGGGTTTCGATTTTGATTGCATATTAAGTTAAGGAATTCTTGTTTTCCTCAACCCAAAACTGACTAGGAGAAGATTATTTAAATGATTTATACTTGAACTAGAGAATTCAATTGAAGGTTGAAACAATGAATTTGATGTGTTTGTCACCTTTATGTTGTGATGGTTCTTTTTTGTGAGTCATGAGTTGATTTTTCCCAAAATATAGAGTTCTCCATTCAGTTAAGAATATGTGGTATGTTTTGAGAATGGTAATTGGCTTGGATTTGTACACTGGATACGTTATAAAATTGATTTTGGCTTGGATTTGGCCTTTCGATATGATATGAAATTGGATTTGGATTTAGACTTTGGATATGTTATGAAATTAGTTTTGGTTTGAATTTGAATTTCGGACTTGGTTTTGGATTTGAAGGATTGTTTAGTATATTTGTGAAATTATGATTGATTTTGAAGCATATGTGTGACTCATAAGTATGTTTAACAAAATATATTATGTGTTTAAAACATGTATGTGGACTTTTGAATGGAATATACTTTATGTATGCATCAAGTATGGTTACGGGCAGGCCATTAGCATGATTTAGCAGGTTTTGCTTTCTTTTGGACTTAAGTGAGGATTAGGAGCCCAGAAGACATAGTTGATATGAGATAACCATTGTTAGTTTAGTGAACAGACTGAGAGCAAAGCTTGTTCACAGACTCAAGTGAGAACAAGGGTCCTTGAATCGCACCTAAAATGGGATAGGTGCGGCTAAGTTAGTGTAATTGCCCACCCCGTGACATACATATGTGTGTGTATTTTGTGAAGTTTGGGAGCATGTTAGATATGAAAGATATAAAGTTTGGGGCAGGTGTGGCAGTGACGTGCTAGCCCCTTCGGGCAGAGTGTTACAAAAGTGGTATCAGAGCAATAATCCTGTGACCTCTGATCTATAGGGCTCTTGTGCGCTTGTGATTGACTATATCTTTGATGTTGTGTATATATTTGATTATGTGTGTTGCGTATGTTCTACGTGATCTTGATTTTCAATGTGGTTGTATTTGACTTGGAACTTGAGAGTACAAGATTGGTGATGGTACGTTTCGAGGACAAAACTTATATTAAGGAGGGAAGACTATAATACCCCCAAATTTCGTTGTTAATTTTGACTTGTGTGTTAATTTATATTTTATGTGCATATTTTGGGTTATCCATGCTTAATACTTGTGTATGTGCTTGAGTTAGTGCTATTACTATTATTTTTGGGGAACAATTAGTTGAATTATTACATTACTGAAATGGTGTTTTCAAAACCAAAAAAAAAAGGAAAGAGGTGTTTAAAAAAAAAAAGGAAAGACTTGACCCAAAAAAACAAAGGAAAAAGAAAAGAAAAAAGGGGGAAGGGGTTCTTTTTTCTTTTTACGTGATAATTATCAAGGGTTGGGGTTCTCTTTTCTTATCCGAAAACACAAACACATGCATACTAAGAGCGGAGAGGAGAGGGGAGAGAAGAGGAAAAAGAAGAAGAAGAGGAGGCGGATGAGAGCAGGAAGGAGGAAGAAGGAAAAAGAATTAGGTTTTGATTTTGATTGCATAATATGGCGGGTAATTCTTATTTTCCTCAACCTAAAACTGATTAGGGAAAGATTATTTGAATTATTTATGCTTGAACTTGAAGATTCAATTGAAGGTTGAAACTATGAATTTGATGTTTTGGGTTTTGATAGATTCGAAAACTAATTTCAATTGGTGGAAACCCACCATAAAAGTTTCATGTTTATTTGTTATTTTTGAGTTATGTGGATGTTGAGGATTGATAGATATGCTGTGAATTTGTTTATATATATGTTGAACTATTAATATTTAGTTTGATTGCTGGCATTGGATGAACAAAATGGTAGAGAACAGAATTCATGGATTCTTTGAATTTTTACAAATTATTGAATGCGTGAAACATTCTGACATGTTTACTGTAGAATATTGGTGATGTTTGGAAATTTTTGTAAATTTTCATAAATTTTGGATGTGTATTTTAGGAGTTATGAATTTTGATTGAAATTGCCCTATTATTCAGTGCGAAAATTCAAATGATGTTTGAATTACTGTGAACTATTGGGTTGGAGAAAAATCATGAAAATTTTACTGTATAATATATACATTATTTGCATATTTTGGGTAAAGTTTCATGAATGTTGGATGTTCAGTTCGTGAGTTATGAATTTTGAATTGAAGCTGTTATGTTTCTGTGCCAAATTTTGGTTGCTATTCGAATTTTCTGGTAATTATTTGCCGAGCCGAAAATTCTGGAAATTTTGATATAGGTTCTATATGATGTTTGTAACTTTTATGGAAATTTCATGAATTTTAGAAGTGTACTTCACGAAATATGGATTTTTATTACAACTGTTTTGTTTCAACATATAACTTTGGCTACTATTTTAATTTTGTCGAGGATTGGCTTACTGAAAAATTATGAAAATTGTACGGTATATTAATCATGATATTTGGCATTTTTTTGCAGAGTTTTGCGAATTTTAGATGTGAGGTCTTTGCGTTGTGAAGTTCTAAGTAAAATGTCGTATTCAATATAATTACGGGCTACTCGTATACATAAATTGTACATTAATCATGTTTGTGGTGATTTTAGGCGTTGAAATAGTTATGTATTCTTGTGGTTTATGAAAAACTTGTGGAAACCATTTTGGGTGGAATTATGTCTTTCTTTGACTATGTTTTGTTAAAAAAATTGTGGAATCGAGCTTCTTTGAGGAATAACAATGTGGCTATACCGGGTTATATGATTTCATTAAGTTTTTTTTTGGGAAAAAGGTTCTTGTCTTACCTGAGGCTATCACATGACTTTCTAGAGCTATGTCATAGTAGTGACTGTCGTTATGCTCAGGTTGCCTAGTGGGACAGGCTCTAACCAATCCCTTAGGATACCAATGTCGGCCTTATGTGTTATATGAGCCATGTGGATCCCTAGTAAGAAAGGTTTCGGCCTAAACTTACTAGGATATGAGTGTGATTCCGTGGTCTGGGTTGTGGGCAGTTCGCGTCCTTTAGAGTGTGGGTGCCTGGCTGGTATCATATGAATGAGTAGCGACTGGTCTACCAATTGTTGGTACCATATGAATGAGTTGTAGCTGGGCTACCAAGATATATTTGTCACCCTTATGTTGTAATGGTTCTCAATGTGAGTCATGAGTTAATTTCCTCCAAACTATAGAGTTTTGCATTCAGTAAAGAATATGTGTTATGTTATGCAAATGGAAATTGGCTTCGAGTTGGACTTTGGATATGTTATGAAAGTGGTTCTGGCTTCGATTTGGATTTTGGATATGTTATGCAATTGGATTTCACTTGGGTTTGGGCTTAGACTTTGGATATGTTATGAAATTAGTTTGGGCTTGGATTTGAATTTCAGACTTGGTTTTGGATTTGAAGGATTATTTAGGATATTCATGAAATTGTTATTGATTTTGAAGTGTATGTGTGATTCATAAATATGTTTAAGAGAATTTATTGTGTGTTTAAAGCGCTTACGTGGACTTTTGAATGGAATATGCTTTATGTACGCGTCAAGTATGGATAAGGGCAGGCCGTTAGCATGATTTAGCAGGCTTTGCCTTCTTTTGAACTTCAGTGAGGATTAGGAGCCAAAAGACATGGTTGGTATGGGACAACCATGGTTAGTTTATTGAATAGGCTGACAGCAAGGCTTGTTCACGAACTCAAGTGAGAACGAGGGTCCTTGAATCGCACCTAGTACGGGATAGGTACGCCGAAGTTAGTTCCATTGCCCACCCCATGACATACATATGTGTATGTATTTTGTGAAATTCGGGAGTCCGTTCGATATGAAAGATATGAGTTTATTTCGATTTCTGAAGCATAAGCATGTTCTCTTATCGCCCTCTGCATGTTATGTGATATGTTATGTTTATGTGTCATAAGATATGTGTATTGTGTGATTATGTGTTGTGTTAACTATTTAACGAGCAAAATGTCACAATGGGGAAGGTGAGGTTTATTCATTGGGCTTGGGGAGCTTATGACCTCACCATTTTTTAGGTTTTCGAAGCAAAAAGGGATCGTAAGAGCATTAAGAAAGCTAGCCAGCTGTGAAACACTTTTGAAAAATCTAGTTAGAAATGCAGACCCCGATATGTGTTTATGTTACGAGTTATGTTTAGTAAATATAAGTATCAATGTATTTCCAAGATTCCGTATGTATAAGAATATTATGGACATGTTTAAGTGTGTAAGTAAATGCATGTGTTAGAATTCCCCCCTAAACTTTTGTTAGGTTTCCTTATGAGCTTCTATCGCGCTTGCCTACCGACGGGTTAATTAAGGTTAAGAGATTTGGATATCCTTGTGGGTATTTCTTGTCGAGCATCCACGGCAGCGACGCGCCTGCCCCCTTAGGGCGAGGCATCGCATAAGTGGTATCAGAGAAATAATCCTGCGACCTCTAACTCATAGGGCTTGCGTGCACAAGTGATTGACTATATGTTTGATGTTGGGTATATAGGTGATTATGTGCGTTACGTATGTTCTACACGATCTTGATTTCCAATGTGGTTGTATTTGACTTGGAACTTGAGAGTATAAGATTCGTGGTGGTAAGTTTCAAGGATAAAACTTATTTTAAGAGGGGAAGACTGCAATACCCCGAAATTTCATTGTTAATTTTTACTTATTTGGTAATTTATATTTTATGTGCATATTTTGGGTTATCCGCGTTTAATATGTATGTGTGTGCTTGAGTTAGTGTCAGTATTATTATGTTTTGGGGAATAATTAATTGAATTATTGTATTACTAAGACTTTATATTCTAAAGGGGAAAAAAAAAAGAAAAGGGGAGTAAAAAAAAAAAAAGAAGACTTAACCCAAAAAACAAAAGAAAGAAAAGGAAAAGGGGGGATGGGTTTCTTTTTTTTTTTTAAATGATAGTTATCAAGGGTTGAGGTTCTGTTTTCGTATCCTAAGGCACAAAAACACACGCGCAGAGTGAGGAGAAGAGAGAGAAGAAGAAGAAGAAGACGAAGAAGAAGAAGAAGAAGGAGGAGGAGGAGGAGGAGGAGGAGGAGGAAGAAGGAAAAAGAATTCGGTTTTGATTTTGATTGCATATTAAGGTGAGTTATTCTTGTTTTCCACAACTTGGAACTCGTTAGGAGAAGATTACTTGAATGATTTATACATGAACTTGAGGATTCAATTGAAGGTTAAAACTATGAATTTGATGTTTTTAGGCTTTGATAGATTCGAAAACTAATTTCAATTAGTAGAAACCCACCTTTAAAATGTCATACTTATTTGTGATTTTTGGGTTACGTGGATGTTGAAGATTGATAGATATGCTATGAATTTATTTATATATATGTTGGACTATGTATATTTAGTTTGATTGCTTGTATTGGAAGGATAGCATGGTAGAAAACAAGGCTAATTTTCGGATTTTTACAGAATTCATGCACGGTTTGAATTTTTATGAATTATTGGTTGTGTGAAAAATTCTAAAATTGTTACCGTAGAGTGCGGGTGATGTTTGAAATTTTTCTATAAATTTTCGTAACGTCTGTATGTGTATTTAAGGGGTTATGAATTTTGATTTGGACTGCTGTGTTATTCTATATGAAAATTCAGATGATGTTTGAATTACTGTGAATTATAGGATTAGAGAAAAATCATGAAAAGTTTACTGTATAATATAAACATTATTTGGAGATTTGCGATAAAGTTTCAGGAAGTATGCATGTTTAGTTCACAAGTTATGAATTTTGGATTGCAATTATTATGTTTTAGTGCCTGATTTTGGTTGCTATTCAAATTTTCTGGTAATGATTTGCTAGGTCGAAGAGTCTGGAAATTTTAATATAGGTTCTATATGATGTTTGTAACTTTTATGGAAAGTTTCATTAGCTTTAGGAGTGTACTCCATGAGTTATGGATTTTTGATTATAACTATTCTATTTCAACATATAACTTCAGGTACTGTTTGAATTTTTGTGGGCGATTGGCTAGCTAAAAAATTATGAAAATTATATGGTATATTATTCACGGTATTTGGTATTTTTCTGCAGAGCTTTGTGAATTTTGGATTTAAGCTCTTTGCGTTATGATGTACTAAGTAAAGTGTCATATTTTGTATAATTACGGGTTGTTCGTATGCATAAATTGTACATTGATCATGTTTATGATGATTTTAGGCATTAAAATACTTATGTATTCTTATGGTTTATGGGAAACTGGTGGAAATTATTTTGGGCGGAATTATGCTTTTCTTTGACTATATTTTGTTAAAATAATTGCGGAATCGAGATTGTTTGAGGAATAACAATGTGATTATATGGGTTATACAATTTTAGTAAGTTATGCTTTTGTGGAAAAAGGTTATGTGTTGCCTAAGGCTATTGCGTGAGTTCTAGAGCTATGGCCATAGTAGTAACTGTCATTACGTTCAAGTCGCCTAGTGGGAGAGATTCTAACAAAACCCCTAAGATATGAATGTCAGTCTTCTGTGTTCTGTGGGCCATATAGATCCCTAATGAGAAAGGCTTCAGCCTAAGCTTATTAGGATATGAATCTGGTTCCATGGTTTGTGTTGCGGACAATCCGCGTCCTTTAGGATGTGGGTGCATGGTTGGTGCCATATAAATGACTTGCGGTTGGTACACCATTGGTTGGTACCATATGAATGAGCCGTAGCTGGGTAACTAGGATGTGTTTGTCACCTTTATGTCGTGATGGTTTTTTGGGTGACTCATGAGTTGATTTCCCCTAAACTATATAGTTTTCCACTCAGTTAAGAATATGTGGTATGTTATGAAAATGGTAATTGGCTTCGATTTGCACTTTGGATACGTTATGAAATTCATTTCGGCTTTGATTTGGACTTTGGATATGATATAAATTGGTTTTGGCTTGGATTTAGACTTAGACTTTGGATAAGTTATAAAATTAGTTTTGGCTTAGATTTGAATTTTAGAATTAGTTTTGGATTTCAAGCATTTTTCAAGATATTTATGAAACTGTGATTGATTTTGAAGCATGCATGTGATTCATAAATATGTGCAAGGAAATATATTATATGTTTAAAGCACGTATGTGGACTTTTAAATGGAATATGCTTTATATATGTGTTAATTATGGTTGTGGGCGAGGCATTAGCATGATTTAGCAAGCTTTGCTTTCTTTTGGACTTCAGAGAGGATTAGGATCCCAAAAGACATGGTTGGTATATGACAACCATGGTTAGTTTAGTGAATAGACTAAGAACAAAGTTTGTTCATGGACTCAAGTGAGAATGAGGGTCCTCGAATCATACCTAGATGGGACAGGCATATATGACTAAGTCAGTCTAATTGCCCACCACATGACATACATATGTGTGTGTATTTTGCAAAGTTCATAAGCAAGTTAGATATGAAAGACATGAGTTTATTTTGATTTATGAAGCATAAGCATGTTCTCTTATCACCCTCTGCATGTTATATGATACGTTCTGTTTAAATGTCATAAGATATGTGTATTGTGTGATTATGTGTTGTGTTAATCGGTTAATGTGCAAAGTATAACAATGGGAAAGGCAAGGGTTATTCAATGGGCTTGAGGAGCTCGTGACCTCACCATTTTTAGGTTTTGGAAGCAAAAAGGGATCGTAAGAGCATTAAGAAGGTTAGCCTATTGTGAAACGCTTTTGAAGAACCTAGTTAGAAATACAGACCCCGATATGTGTTTATGTTACGATTTATGTTTAGTAAATATAAGTATGGATGTATTTCCAGGATTGCACATGTATAAGAACATTATGAACATGGTTTAAGTATGTAAGTAAATGTATGTTTTAGAACTACCCCTTAAACTTTTGTTAGATTTCGTTATGAGCTTCTGCCGTGCTTGCCTACTAAGACCCTATTCTATTTCGCATTTTTGAGGATTTAGCTGAGAGTTTGCATCTCCTTACAACTTCTTACATCTCCTTATAGCTCCTTACATCTTAATATAATCCTTACATCTTCTTATATCTTCTTACATCTCCTTACAATATCTTACACCCATCTTCTTACATCTCCTTACATCCCATATAGATTTTCTATAATGTTCAACAGCTCCTTACATCTATCCTTACAGCTCCTTACAGCTCCTTGCATCTTCTTACAGCTTCTTACATCTTCTTATAGTTCCTTATAGCTCCTACAGCTTCTTACAACTCCTTAAATTTTCTTATAGCTTACAGCTGCATCTTATTGCAAAACAAAATAGGCCCTAATAGGCTAATTAAGGTTAAGAGATTTAGATAACCTTGTGGGTGTTTCTAATCGAGCATCCACAGTGGTGGACACGCCTGCCCCCTTCGAGCGGGGCGTTATACAAGTGGTATCAGAGTAATAATCTGGTGACCTTTGACCTGTAAGGCTTGTGTGCACAAGTGATTGACTCTATGTTTGATGTTGTGTACATATGTGATTATGTGCGTTACGTGTGTTCTATGTGATTTTGATTTCCAATGTGGTTTTATTTGACTTGGAACTTGAAAGTACAAGATTGTTCATGTAAGTTTTGAGGACGAAATTTATTTTAAGGGGAGAAGGCTGCAATAACCCGAAATTTCGTTGTTAATTTTGACTTATGTGGTAATTTATATTTTATATGCATATTTTGGGTTATCTATGTTTAATATGTATGTATGTGCTTGAGTTAGTGTTAGTGTTATTATGTTGGGGAATAATTGGTTGAATTTTTGCATTACTAAGACTTTGTTTTTAAAAGAAAAAAAGGAAAGAGGAGTCAAAAAAAAAAAAAGAAAGACTTGACCCAAAGAAACAAAGGAAAAGAAAAGCAAAAAGAGGGAAGGGGTTCTTTTTTTTTTTAACGTGATAATTATCAAGGGTTGGGGTTCTGTTTTCTTATCCTAGAAGACAAACACACGCACACAGAGCGAGGAGATGAGAGGATAGAGAAAAGGAAGAAGAAGAAGAACAAGAAGAAGGAGCAGGAGGAAGAAGCAAAATGAACTGGGTTTTGATTTTGACTGCATATTAAGGTGAGTAATTCTTGTTTTTCTCAACCTAGAACTGATTAGGTGAAGATTGTTTGAATAATTTATGCTTGAACTTCAGGATACAATTGAAGGTTGAAACTATAAATGTGATTTTTTAGGGCTTGATAGATTCGAAAACTATGGTGTGTTTGGCAGGGTTGAAAACCATTTTCCTAGAAAATAATTTTTCATAAAATTATTTTTCATGTAAAATAATTTTCAGCTCATATTTTTATTTGTTTGGTAATAGGAAAAATAAACTTTTTGAGAATGAGTTTGATTATCAAAAACTGACCAAAACAATTAAAAATAATTTTTTTTAATTTTCGAACCATACGTCGAAAAAATAGACACAGAAGAGAGAAAAAGTGTAAGAGCCCAAAAAACGTAAAATTAATTTAAGCTCTATTCAAAGTGAAAATATTTCATTCTTGGGAAATGATTTTCCCATGAAAATAAATTTTCCCTTCTTGTTTTACTAGACACCGTAAAATGAGAAAATCTTTTTCTAGAAAAATGATTTTCACCCCTACCAAACTCACCCCTAATTTCAATTAGTAGAAACCCACCATCAAATTTTCATATTTTTTTTGTGATTTTTGGGTGATGTGGATGTTGAAGATTGATATATATGTTGTGAATTTGTTTACATATATGTTGCACTATGGATATTTAGTTGGATTACTTGTATATGAAGGACAAAATGTTAAAAAATAGGTGAATTTTTGCATTTTTAAAGAATTTGTGCCCTGCTTGAATTTTTACGAATTATTGGATGCGTGAAACATTCTGACATTTTTAATGTAGAATGTGGGTGATGTTCGAAAATATTTTATAAATTTTCATAAATTTTGGACGTGTATTTTAGGAGTTATGAATTTTGATTGAACTTGCCCTGTTGATCAGTGTGAAAATTCAGATGATGTTTGAATTACTGTGAACTATTAGGTTCGAGAAGAATCATGAAAATTTTACTATATAATATACACATTATATGGAGATTTTTGGTAAAGTTTCATGAATTTCGAATGTTTAGTTCACGAGTTATGAAATTCGAATTGAAACTGTTATGTTTTACCGCCTGATTTTGGATGCTGTTAGAATTTTCTGGTAATTATTTGAGGTGCCGAAAATTCTGAAAATTTTAATATAGATTCTATATGATGTTTGTAACTTTCATGGAAACTTTAAGAATGTTAGGAGTGTACTTCATGAAATATGGATTTTTGTTGCAACTGTTCTGTTTTAACATATAACTTTGGGTACTATTTTAATTTTTGTGGAGAATTGGCTTGTTGAAAAATTATGAAAATTGTATGGTATAATAAACTTGATATTTGGTGGTTTTCTGCAGAGTTTTGTGAATTTTGGATATGGGGACTTTGCATTATGAAGCTCTAAGCAAATTGTCATACTTAGTATAATTACGGGTTGTTCGTACGCATTAATTGTACATTGATCATGTTTGAGATGATTTTAGGCATTAAAATAGTTATGTATTCTTATGGTTTACTGAAAACTTGTGAAAATCATTTTGGATGGAATTATGTCTTTCTTTGACTATGTTTTGTTAAAAAAATTATGGAATTGAGCTTCTTTGAGGAATAACAATGTGATTATATGCGTTATACGATTTTATTAACTTATGTTTTTAGGAAAAAAGGTGCATGTCTTGCCTAAGGCCATTACATGAGGTTCTAGTACTATGCCCATAGTGGTGACTATCGTTATATTTAGGTCGCCTAGTGGGAGAGGTTCTAACCAATCCCTTGGGATATGAATGTTGACCTTATGTGTTATGTGAGCCATGTGGATCCCTAGTGAGAAAGGTTTCGGCCTAAACTTACTAGGATATGAATGTAATTCCATTACTTGTGTTATGGTTGTTCGCGTCCCTTAGAGCGTGAGTGCCTGGTTGGTACCATATTGATGAATTGCAGCTGGTCCACTATTGGTTGGTACCACATGAATAAACCGTAGAAGGGCCACTAGGATGTGTTTGTCACTCTTATGATGTGATAGTTCTTTGATTGAGTAATGAGTTGATTTCCCCTAAACTATAAAGTTTTACATTCTGTTAAGAATATGTGGTACGTTATGAAAATGGCAATTGGCTTGGATTTGGACTTTGGATACATTATGAAATTGGTTTTGTCTTGGATTTGGACTTAGACTTTGGATATGTTATGAAATTAGTTTTAGCTTGGCTTTGAATTTTGCACTTGGTTTTGTATTTGAAGGATTATTCAAGATATTTATGAAATTATGATTGATTTTGTAGCATATATGTAATTCAGAAATATGATCAAGGAAATATATCATGTGTTTAAAGTGCGTATGTGGACTTTTGAATGGAATATGCTTTATATATACGTCAAGTATGGTTACAGGTGGGCCATTAGCACGATTTAGCAGGCTTTGCTTTCATTTGGACTTCAGTGAGGCTTTGAAGCCTAAAAGACGTGGTTGGTATGGGACAACCATGGTTAATTCAGTGAATACACTGACAGCAAAGCTTGTTCATGGATTCAAGTGAGAACGAGGGTCCTTGAATTGTACCTGGTATGGGATAGGTACGATTAAGTTAGTCTAGTTACCCACCCCATGATATAGAAGTGTGCGTGTATTCTGTGAAGTTTGGAAGCGTGTTAGATGTTAAAGATATGAGTTTGTTTCGATTTCTGAAGCATAAGCATGTTCTCTTATCACCCTCTACATGTTATATGATACGTTCTGTTTCTATATCATAAGATATGTGTACCGTATGATTATGTGTTGTGTTAACCGGTTAATGTGCAAAGTGCAACAATAGGAAAAGTAAGGGTTATTCACTGGGCTCGGGGAGCTCATGACCTCACCATTTTTTAGGTTTTGGAAGCAGGAAGGGATCGTAAGAGCATTAAGAAAGCTAGCCTATTGTGAAACACTTTTGAAGAATCTAGTTGGAAATGCAGACCCCGATTTTATGTTTAGTAAATAGAGATATGGATGTATTTGTAGGATTGCATATGTATAAGAACATTATGCAGATGGATTAAGAATGCAAGTAAATGCGTGTTTTAGAACTACCGCTCAAACTTTTGTTAGATTCGTTATGAGCTTCCGCCGCGCTTGCCTACTAACAGGTTAATTAAGGTTAAGAGATTCATATGGCATTGTGGGTGTTTCTAGTTGAGCATCAACGGCAGTGACGCGCCCGCCCCTTTGGGCGGGTGCTACAGAAGTGGTATTAGAGCAATAATCCTGTGACCTCTGATCCATAGGGCTTGTGTGTGCATGTGATTGACTATATCTTTAATGTTGTGTATATGTTTGATTATGTGCGTTACGTGTGTTTTACGTGATCTTGATTTTCAATGTGGTTGTATTTGACCTAGAACTTGAGAGTACAAGATTGGTGATGGTACGTTTTAAGGACAAAAGTTATTTTAAGGGGGGGGACTATAATACCCCGAAATTTCATTGTTAATTTTGACTTATGTGGTAATTTATATTTTACGTGCATATTTTGGGTTGTCTATGCTTAATATTTGTGTATGTGCTTGAGTTAGTGCTAGTATATTATTTTTAGGGAATAATTAGTTAAATTATTACGTTACTGAAACGGTGTTTTCAAAACCAAAAAAAAAAAGGAACGAGGAGTCAAAAAAAAAAGGACTTGACCCAAAAAAAACAAAGGAGAAAGAAAAGGAATAAGGGGGAAGGGGTGCTTTTTTCTTTTTACATGATAATTATCAAGGGTTGGGGTTGTCTTTTCTTATCCGAAAACATAAACGCACACACACTGAGAGCGGAGAGGAGAGGAGAGAGAAGAGGAAGAACAAGAAGAGCAGGAGGAGAGCATGAAGGAGGAAGAAGGAAAAAGAATTGGGTTTTAATTTTGATTGCATATTCAGGTGAGTAATTCTTATTTTCCTTAACCTAAAACTGATTAGGGTAAGATTATTTGAACTATTTATGCTTGAACTTGAGGATTCAATTGAAGGTTGAAACTATAAATTTGATGTTTTTAGGTTTCGATAGATTCAAAAACTAATTTCAATTGGTGGAAACCCACCATAAAAATTTCATGTTTATTTGTTATTTTTGAGTTATGTGGATGTTGACGATTGATATATATGCTGCGAATTTGTTTATATATACTTTGAACTGTTAATATTTAGTTTGATTCCTTGCATTGGATGAACAAAATGGTAGAGAACAGAATTCATGTACTGTTTGAATTTTTGCGAATTAATGGATACGTGAAACATGCCGACATTTTTATTGTAGAATATCGGTGATGTTTGGAAATTTTTGTAAATTTTCATAAATTTTGGATGTGTATTTTAGGAGTTATGAATTTTGATTGAAACAGCCCTATTATTCAGTGCGAAAATTCAGATGATGTTTGAATTACTATGAACTATTGGGTTGGATAAAAATCATGAAAATTTTACTGTATAATATATACATTATTTGCAGATTTTTAGTAAAGTTTCATGAATTTTGGATGTTCAGTTCATGAGTTATGAATTTTGAATTGAAACTGTTATGTTTCTATGCCAAATTTTGGTTGCTATTCGAATTTTCTGGTAATTATTTGCTGAGCCAAAAATTCTGGAAATTTTAATATAGGTTCTATATGATGTTTGTAACTTTTATGGAAATTTTCAAGAATGTTAGGAGTATACTTCATGAAATATGAATTTTTATTACAAGTGTTCTTTTTAACATATAACTTTGGATACTATTTAAATTTTGTGGAGGATTGGCTTACTGAAAAACTATGACAATTATCTCGTACATTAATCATGATATTTGGCATCTTTCTACAGAATTTTGTGAATTTTGGATATGAGGTCTTCCCGTTGTGAAGTTCTAAGTAAATTGTCATATTCAGTATAATTGCGGGTTGTTCGTATGCATAAATTGTACATTCATCATGTTTGTGATGATTTTAGGTGTTGAAACAGTTATGTATTCTTATGATTTATGAAAAACTTGTGAAAATCATTTTGAGTGGAATTATGTCTTTCTTTGACTATGTTCTGTTAAAAAAATTATGGAATCGAGCTTCTTTGAGGAATAACAATGTGATTATATGGGTTGTACGATTTTATTAAGTAATGTTTTTGAGAAAAATTGTTCATGTCTTGCCGGAGGCTATCACATGACATTCTAGAGTTATGCCCATAGTAGTAATTATCGTTATGTTCAGGTTGCCTAGTGGGATAGGCTTTAACCAATCCCTTAGGATACGAATGTCGGCCTTATGTGTTATGTGAGCCATGTGGCTCCCTAGTGAGAAAGGTTTCAGCCCAAACATACTAGGATATGAGTGTTATTCCATGGTCTGGGTTGTGGGCAATTCGCATCCTTTAGAATATGGGGGCTTGGTTGGTATCATATGAATGAGTTGCGACTGGTCTACCATTTGTTGGTACCATATGAATGAGCCGTAGTTGGGCTACCAAGATGTGTTGGTCACCCTTATGTTGTAATGGTTCTTAGTGTGACTCATGAGTTGATTTCCTCTAAACTATAGAGTTTTACATTTAGTTAAGGATGTGTGTTATGCTATGAAAATGGAAATTAGCTTCGATTTGGACTTTGGATACGTTATGAAAGTGGTTTTGGCTTCGATTTGGACTTTGGATATGTTATGGAATTGGATTTGACTTGGATTTGGACTTAGACTTTGGATATGTTATGACATTAGTTGGGGCTTGGATTTGAATTTCAGACTTAGTTTTGGATTTAAAGGATTATTTAGGATATTCATGAAAATGTGATTGATTTTAAAGCATATGTGTGTTTCGTAAATATGTTTAGGGGAATTTATTATGCGTTTAAAGCATGTATGTGGACTTTTAAATGGAATATGCTTTATGTACGCGTCAAGTATGGATACGGGTGGGCCGTTAGCATGGTTTAGGAGGCTTTGCTTTCTTTTGGACTTTAGTGAGGATTACGAGCCCAAAAGACATGGTTAGTATGGGACAACCATGGTTAGTTTAGTGAATAGACTGATAGCAAAGCTTGTTCACGAACTCAAGTGAGAACGAGGGTCCTTGAATCGTACCTGGTATGGGATAGGTACGACGAAGCTAGTCTAATTGCCCACTCCATGACATACATATGTGTGTGTATTTTGTGAAGTTTGGGAGTATGTTTGATATGGAAGATATGAATTTATCTTGATTTCTAAAGCATAAGCATGTTCTCTTATGGCCCTCTGCATGTTATCTGAAACGTCTACTTATATGTCATAAGACATGTATTGTGTGATTATGTATTGTGTTAACTGGTTAATGACCAAAATGTCACAATGGGGAAGCTGATGTTTATTCACTGGGCTTGGAGAGCTCATGACCTCACCATTTTTTAGGTTTTGGAAGCAAAAAGAGATCGTAAGAGCATTAAGAAAGCTAGCCAGCTGTGAAACACTTTTGAAAAACCTAGTTAGAAATGCAGACCCTGATATGTGTTTATGTTACGAGTTATATTTAGTAAATATAATTATCGATGTATTTCTAGGATTTCGTATGTGTAAGAATATTATGGATATGATTTAAGTATGTAGGTAAATGCATGTTTTAGAACTACCCCTCAAACTTTTATTATATTTCTTTATGAGCTTCCGTCGCGCTTGCCTACTGATAAGTTAATTAAGGTTAAGAGATTTAGATATCCTTATGGGTATTTCTCGTCGAGCGTCCATAACAGTGACGCGCCAGCCCCCTTCGAGTGGGGCATCACATAAGTGGTATCAGAGAACATAATCCTGCGACCTCTAACCTATAGGGCTTGCGTGCACAAGTGATTGACTATATGTTTGATGTTGTTTATATACGTGATTATATGCATTACGTGTGTTCTACATGATCTTGATTTCCAATGTGGTTTTATTTGACTTGTAATTTGAAAGTATAAGAATCATGATGGTAACTTTCAAGGACGAAACTTATTTTAAGAGGGAAAAACTGTAATACCCTGAAATTTCGCTGTTAGTTTTTACTTATGTGGTAATTTATATTTCGTGTGCATATTTTGGGTTATTTGCGCTTGATATGTATGTGTGTGCTTGAGTTAGTGTTAGTATTATTATGTTTGGGGAATAATTGATTGAATTATTGTACTAATAAGATTTTATATTCCAAAGAAAAAAAAAGGAAAGGGGAGTTTTAAAAAAAAGAAGAAGAAAGACTTAATCGTAAAAAACAAAAGAAAGAAAAGGAAAAGGGGGGAAGGGTTTCTTTTTTTTTTATGTGATAATTATCAAGGGTTGGGGTACTATTTTCTCATCCTGAAACACAAACACATGCACTCAGAGAGAGTTATTCTTGTTTTCCAAAACCTAGAACTCACTAGGAGAAGATTATTTGAATGATTTATATTTGAACTTGAGGATTCAATTGAAGGTTGAAACTATGAATTTGAGGTTTTTAGGCTTTGGTAGATTTGAAAACTAATTTTAATTGGTAGAACCCCACCTTAAAAATGTCATGCTTATTGGTGATTTTTGGGTTATGTGGACGTTGAAGATTCATAGGTATGCTATGAATTTGTTTATATATATATATTGAACTATGAATATTTAGTTTGATTGCTTGTATTAGAAGAACAAAATGGTAGAAATCAAGGCTAATTTTTGGATTTTTACAGAATTCATGCACCGTTTGAATTTTTGTGAATTATTGGTTGCGTGAAAAATTTTGAAATTTTTGCCATAGAATATCAGTGATGTTTGGAATTTTTCTGTAAATTTTCATAATGTTTATATGTGTATTTTCGAAGTTATGAATTTTGATTTAGACTGCCGTGTTATTCTGTGCGAAAATTCAGATGATGTTTGAATTACTGTGAACTATTGGGTTGGAGAAAAATCATGAAAAGTGTATAATATAGACGTTATTTGGAGAGTTTTGGTAAAATTTCATGAACTTTGAATGCTTAGTTCACGAGTTATGAATTTTGGATTGAAACTGTTATGTTTTAATGCCTGATTTTGGTTGCTGTTCGCCTTTTCTTGTAATTATTTGTTGAGCCGAAAATTCTTGAAATTTTAATATAGGTTCTATATGATGTTCGTAACTTTTATGAAAATGTTCATGAACTTTAAGGGTGTACTTCATGAGTTATGCATTATTGATTGCAACTGTTCTGTTTTAACATATAACTTCGGGTGCTGCTTGAATTTTTGTGGGGGATTGGCTTGCTGAAAAATTATCAAAATTGTATAGTATGTTATTCATGACATTTGGTGTTTTTTTGCAGAGTTTTGTGAATTTTGGATATGAGGTCTTTGTATTATGAAATTCTAAGTAAATTGTCATATTTAGTATAATTACGGGTGGTTCATATGCATAAATTTTACATTGATCATGTTTGTGACGATTTTAGGCATTAAAATAGTTATGTACTCTTATGGTTTATGGAAAACTTGCGAAAATTATTTTGGGTGGAATTATATCTTTCTTTGTCTATGTTTTGTTGAAAACATTGTGGAATCGAGCTTGTTTAAGGAATAACAATGTTATTATATAGGTTATACTATTTTATTAAGTTATGTTTTTGGGAAAAAAGGCTCATGTCTTACCTGAGGCTATTATATGACGTTCTGGAGCTATGACCATATTAGTGACTATCATTATGTTCAGATCGCCTAGTAGGAGAGCTTCTAACCAATCCCCTAGGATATGAATATCGGCCTTATGTGTTATGTGAGCCATGTGGATCCCTAGTGAGAAAGGTTTCAGCCTAAACTTGCTAGGATATGAATGTTATTTTTTGGTTTATATTGTGGGTAGTTCACGTCCTTTAGAGCATGCCTGGTTGGAAGCACATGAATGAGTTACGGTTGGTCCGCCATTGGTTGGTTTCATATGAATGAGTCATAGCTGAACCACAAGGATGTGTTTGTCACCCTTGTCTTTGATGGTTCTTCATGTGACTCAAGAGTTGATTTCCCCTAAACTATAAAGTTTTGCATTTAGCTAAAAGTATATGGTGTGCTATGAAAATGGTAATTGCCTTGGATTCGGACTTTGGATACATTATGAAATTGGTTTTAGCTCGGATTTGGACTTTAGATACGATATGAAATTGATTTTGGCTTGGATTTGGACTTAGATTTTGGATATGTTATGAAATTAGTTTTGGCTTAGATTTGAATTTCGGACTTAGTTTTGGATTTGAAGGATTATTCAGGATATTTATGAAATTGTGATAGATTTTGATGCATATTGTGATCTAAAAATACGTGTAAGGAAATATATTATGTGTTTAAAGCATGTGTACGAACTTTTGGAATGGAATCTGCTTTCTGTATGCATCAAGTATGGTTATGAGCGGGCCATTATCTTGATGTAGTAGGCTTTGCTTTCTTTTGGACTTCAGTGAGGATGAGGAGCCCAAAAGATATGGTTGGTATGGGACAACCATGGTTAGTTTAGTGAATAGACTGACAGCAAAGCTTGTTCACGGACTCAAGTGAGAACGAGGGTCCTTGAATCGTACCTAGTATGGGACAGGTACGACTAAGTGTAATTGCCCACCCTATCACATATGTATGTGTGTGTATTTTGTGAAGTTTGGAAGCATGTTAGATACGAAAGATACGAGTTCATTTTGATTTTTGAAGCATAAGCATGTTCTCTTATCGCCCTCTGTGATACGTTATCTTTATATATCATCAGATATGTCCATTATGTGACTATGTATTATGTTAACTGGTTAATGTGCAATGTGTAACAATGGAGAAGGTAAGATTATTCACTAGGCGCTGGGAGCGCATGGCCTCACCTTTTTCCAAATTTTAGAAGCAAAAAGGGATTGTAAGAGCATTAAGAAAGCTAGCAAGCTGTGAAAAATTTTCCAGGAGCATAGTTGGAAATGCAGACCCTGATATGTATTTATGTTACGAGTTATGTGCAGTAAATATAAGTATGGATGTATTTCTAGGATTGTACATGTGTAAGAAGATTATGGATATGGTTTAAGTATGTAAGTAAATGCATGTTTTAGAGCTACCCCCCAAACTTTTGTTAGATTTCGTTGTGAGCTTCCACCGCGCTTGCTTACTAATAGGTTAATTAAGGTTAAGAGCTTTAGATATCCTTGTGGGTGTTTCTAGTCGAGCATCCACAGCCGCGAGCACCTGCCCTCTTCGGGTGGGGCGTTACAGAAGTGGTATCAGAGCAATAGTCTTGCGACCTCTAACTTATAGGGCTTGTGTGCACAAGTGATTGACTATATGTTTGGTGTTGTGTATATATGTGATTATATACGTTATGTGTGTTCTACGTGATTTTGATTTCCAATATGGTTTTATTTGGCTTGGAACTTGAGAGTACAAGGTTGGTGATGTAAGTTTTGAAGACGAAACTTATTTTAAGCGGTGAAAACTGTAATACCCTAAAATTTCGTTGTTAATTTTTACTTATGTGGTAATTTATATTTTATGTGCATAATTCACTCCTTGGGATGCGGCCCTTCCCTGGACCCTATGTGAACGTGGGATGCTTGTGCACCGGGCTGCCCCTTTTCTATTTTTAATATGTATGTATGTGCTTGAGTTAGTGTTAGCATTATTATATTCGATGAATAATGAATTGAATTATTGTATTACTAAGACTTTGTTTTCAACAGAAAAAACGAGAAAAAAGGAGTCAAAAAAAAAAGAAATACTTGACCCAAAAAACAAAGGAAAATGAAAAGGAAAAAAGGGGAAGGGGTTCTTTTTTTATTTTTACGTGATAATTAGCAAGGGTTGGGGTTCTGTTCTCTTATCCTATAACACAAACACACCCACACAGAGAGGGGGAGGAGAGAGGAGGAGGAGGAGGAGGAGAAGAAGAAGAAGAAGACGACGACGAGGAAGAGGAGGAGGAGGAGCAAGAAGGAAAAAGAATTGGGTTTTGATTTTGATTGCATATTAAGGTGAGTAATTCTTATTTCCCTCAACCTAAAACTGATTAGAAGAAGATTATTTAAATGATTTATACTTGAACTTGAGGATTCAATTGAGGGTTGAAACTATGAATTTTATGTTTTTAGGGTTTGATAGATTCAAAAACAAATTTCAATTGGAAGAGTGAAATTGTAGAAAACAAGGTTAATTTTCTGGATATCACAGAATTCATGCACTGTTTGAATTTTTGCGAATTATTGGATATTTGAAATATTCTGAAATTTTTACTATACAATATTGGTGATGTTTGGAAAATTTATGTGAAGTTTCTTAATGTTTAAAAGTGTATTTTATGAGTTATGAATTTTGATTGAAACTGCCTTGTTATTCAGTGCGAAAATTCAGATGATGTTTGAATTACTGTGAACTATTGGGTTGAAGAAAAATTATGAAACTTTTACTATGTAATATACACTTATCTGGAGATTTGTGGTAAGGTTTCATGAATTTTGGATGTGTAGTTCACAAGTTATGAATTTTGGATTAAAATTGTTATGTTTTACTGCCTATTGCCTAATTTGGCTGCTGTTCGAATTTTCTTGTAATTAATTGCTAATCCAAAATTTCTGGAAATTGTAATGTAGGTTCTATGTGATGTTTGTACCTGTTATGAAAATTTTCATGAATTTTAGGAGTACACTTTATGAGTTATGAACTTTTTATTGCTACTGTTTTGTTTCAACATATAAGTTCAGGTACTGTTTGAATTTTTGTGGAGGATTGGCTACTGAAAAATTATCAACATTATATGGTATGTTATTCATGATATTTGGTATTTTTCTGCAGTGTTTTGTGAATTTTGGATATGAGGTCTTTGCATTATGAAGCTCCAAGTAAATTGTCATATTTAGTATAATTATGCGTTGTTCGTATGCATAAATTTTACATTGATAATGTTTGTGATGATTTTAGGGGTTAAAATAGTTATGCATTCTTATGGTTTATGAAAAACTTGTGAAAATTATTTTAGGTGGAATTATGTCTTTCTTTGACTATATTTTGTTAAAAAAATTGTGGAATCGAGCTTGTTTGAGGAATAACAATGTGATTATATGGGTATACGATTTTATTAAGTTATGTTTTTAGGGAAAAAGGTTCATGTCTTGCCTGAGGCTATTACATGACGTTCTAGAGCTATGGCCATAATAGTGACTGTCATTATGTTCAGGTCACCTAGTAGGTGAGGTTCTAACCAATCCCCTGGGATATGAATGTCGGCCTTATGTGTTATGTAAGTCATGTGAATCCCTAGTGAGAAAGGTTTCAGCCTAAACTTACTAGGATATGAATGTGATTCCATGGTTTCTGTTGTGGGTAGTTCGCATCCTTTAGAGCATGGATGCCTGGTTGGTACCATATGAATGAGTTACGGCTGGTCCACCATTGGTTGTTTTCATATGAATGAGCCGTAGTTTGGCCACCATGATGTGTTGGTCACCCTTATCTATGATGGGTCTTCACGTGACCCATGAGTTAATTTTTCCTAAACTATAAAGTTTTGCATTCAGTTAAAAATATGTGGTATGTTATGAAAATAGTAATTGGCTTGGATTTGGACTTTGGATACATTATGAAGTTGGTTTTAACTTGGATTTGGACTTTTGATATGATATGAAATTAGTTTTGGCTTGGATTTGGACTTAGACTTTTTATATGTTATGAAATTAGTTTTGGCTTGGATTTAAATTTTGGACATAGTTTTGGATTTGAAGGATTATTCAGGATATTTATGACATTGTGATGGATTTTGAAGCATGTGTGTGATTTAAAATTATGTTATGGAAATATATTATGTGTTTAAAGCATGTGTGTGAACTTTTGGAATGGAATATGCTTTATGTATGTGTCAAATATGGTTACGGGTGGGCCATTAGCATGATTTAGTAGACTTTGCTTTCTTTTGGACTTCAGTCAGGATTAGGAGCCTGAAAGACATGGTTAGTATGGGACAACCATTGCTAGCTTAGTGAATAGTATAATAGGCTGACCCTAAATCATATTTATTTATTTGATAAAGCCATGTTATTAATTTTTCACATTTATTTATCTCATTTAATCATCCTGATTGGGAGAATTCATTTTGGGCCCCACTTTGCAATTCGGGTTTTCATTATTGTAAAATTTCGAGTGAATCGATAGTAGACCCTAAATAAATATGATTTAAGAGATTAAATTATTTTTCATAACGATCCGAAAATTTAATTTCGAGCAGCGGAAAATTCAATCTCATAAAGTGTATTTTCTTTCAGGCCCAAATTCATTTAGGCCCAAGTTTAGGCCCAACAAGTTACTACCCATTTACTTAGCTAATTATCCTCAATTATACCTAATTATCATTAGCAAAAAGATGCTTTTTGGTGGTTAGAAACTCAGCCAAGGATTAGCTAAGTCATTCTCCACCAAGCAAAACTCACAAAATATCATGACTTACTCTCTCTCCCTTTCCACCACCCTACACAACCCCCTCCTTTTGGCTGCTATATTTGCTGATTTTCAGTCACTTACTGCCAGCTTTCGGCCACTAGGATGCCGCCATCGGACCACCACCCCTCTCACTTCTTAAAGCTTCAAACATCTCTAACTTCCCTTGTTTCAAGCTTAAAGTAAGTAAACCCTAACCTTATGTTTTTTTTATTTTATTTGTGATTTTGTGATCTTTGATATTGGTAATGAATATCATGGTGTTGGTATTGATTTTAGAGAAGTTTAAGTGCCAATTCAAGTGAGACATAAGCTAGGGTTATGAGAATTATGCATAGTTTAAATGATGTTTGTCAACAAGCATGTCATGCGTGTGTTTTAGATTTCAAAATGAATCTTGGATGATTGTGAAGTAAAAATTATGGATTATGGCTTTCTAAAGTGATGTTTAGGGTCAATCCATGTTCTAGTAATTTCAACAAGTAATTTTAGAGGGTAATTATATGAAAAAGGAGGATAATAAAGTAGGTAGCAAGCTGTGAAGGGCCCAGAAACAGGGGTCTGTTCCGGGAAAAACTGGTAATTCATGACTAGCTGAAAAATTATGAATTTTGATGGTGAGCTAGGTCAATGAGTTATCTTTCAAATGGAATTTGAATCACCTTAATCTGATTTCTGTGTAAGAAGTTATTGCCGTTTTACTCTGACTGCACAGACAAACCAAAACGGCACATGGTGGTTTTTTAGCTCAATTTTGGAACTTGTGTGGTGGTGATTGTGTTATGGACCATAAATGAAAATGTTGAGGGACTTTTTAATGTTTTCATATTGGTGTTTCATAGCCCAATCGGAGGTCAAGGATGAAAGTTATGAATTTTCTAAGGCGGACCTTGAATCAATAACAACTTTGATTGTACTTAGAAGCTTATTTGGTTTGGAAAACTAAGTGGTATGACATGTGCAACAAAATTGGAGAAGTGGGAAGATTGATAACTTAAGATTAGTATTTGTTGGTCCAAACTGGTGTGTTTAAAATTATTCTGAACCTACCACCACTCCAATTGCCCTCAAACCTTTATTGTCCATCTCAGAAATATCAAAAATCCATGATGAATTTATAACCATCAAAGTCTTTCTTTTATGATTCTAGTTATTCTACTTTGATTAATTTTACTCCACAATATTTCACTTTTAGTTAAATTACCCTAATTCATTTAGCTTTCAAATCATTTTGGTGTAACTTATCTTATATGGAATTATTTGAGTTATGGATGCCTTTTAAGGAATTTCTGTTACAGTTACAACTATAAACGTCAGCATTGTTTACTAATTACATATACCTATAATTGCATTTCTTAAAGAGATTCAGGGCCTAGTCTGTTATTTCCCGTTGTGTATAAGAATTGCCAAGTGAGATTGCATTTTAAAGACATCAGGTACATTCATTGCCTGTATCTTTAGGAATTAGAGTGTATTTATCAAAATTATCATGTTTTGGTAAGTACATCAATTGAATCAGTTTATACATTAGTGATCCCAGATCCACCCCAGTTATCATCTATAGGGCATTCGCCCTCCAGTTACCCGCGCGACTTCAGGCCAAATCCCAGATCAGCTTTGCACGTGTACACCTGTCTATAGATCGTAACAGTATGAAGGGGTAGATTATCAGATAATAACTAACAATGCAGTTTTATATTCATCTCATTCACTATTTTAACTTAAAATGAATTGCAAGTGGGTGCCCAATCATTTTATGTAGAGATCATTTAACAATACAAGAATGCATGTATTGAGCTTCAGCTCATAGTTCGAAATATTTTCGTGTTTCGTTTTAGGCAAATGCTCATTGAATCACCCTCATGCTAGCAAATCGGATGAAGAGAATAAGTTGAGCAAGGGAATCTGCAAGGATCAACAATGATATAGTACATGTCTATTTTTGAGCTATACTTTGAAATCATCAGTGGATGGAGGTGTAGATTATATGGTGAATTGCTATACTTCGATGTATAAACCATACGTGGGTAACAGTTGATGGTATATGATTTGACAGTGGATAAATGTGTATGGTTGAAATTATATCTAACTATGTTATTTCTGGTTCATAATCTGGTACACACACTTCAAGCCTTGTCCTTTTGGACGACGGCAATGCCCCTATCATTGAGTTCATTAGTCCTAATTCAGAGATTTATTAAGGAAAATGCAAGTAGTGAAGCATGCTTAATTAGGAGGCGTTACAGATTTGGTATCAAAGCTAAGGTTTTAAGGGCCACTGTGAGCTATCAAGTGTTTATGAGTTAGCTATTAAGGTGTGTATGAGTTATGTTAGACCAGTTAAATGAGCTATTGATTATAAGTTCCTATGTATAGGCATATAAGGAGGAACCATTTCTATTTGGGTGATTCAATCATTTCGTAATATCCTGAGATTAGAGCATTAGCAAAGTGAAGTGTGGAACCATTTGGGTGACCTGTTGGTGAGGCATGCTCTCATTCATCTGGGAGTTGTATTGTATGTTTTATTTCTCTCATTTGTTTAAATTTTTGTAGTCATGCACTCCGGGTGTGTGATCCGTTGAGTTATGAACTTTGTCGTGTGGCCGTTGAGTTATTGAAGTGTTTCTCTCTATTTCAGGTATCTATTGTAAGGTTTTAAGTCGGCTTTTAGTTAGTTTTTGGGCAAAACTCTGTCCGTTTTGCCCCAAGATTTGAGAGTTTTATTGAGTGTGTTAATATACCTGATTTTAGGTACAGTGATGGTTGAAACCCGATGTGGGGATGACATTTGCAACTTCTTAAGAAATTAATACAGTGTTAAGTTAGATGTAAACCTCCAGAGGAGGAAATGCCTTATGGGGCAATATTGTTAAAGTGAATCAGTATGAGATGAACATAACAATGAGTGCTTATGTCTGGTGATAACAGTTTATAGCTTATGGTGTGCTACTTGGCGTTATATAGGTGCTATGAGTAAAATTAAGCTGCCATGTATAGGAATTATTTGGTCTTGACACTAAGACCTTGCATCAGCAATGCTCCCATTACTTCATGTTATTGACTTATTTATGCCCTAATTACCTTGAAGTGTTTGGGAGCAATGAAAGTTAGATATGCAGGATTAAAGGAAAAGAACCCAAAGAAGTGATACAACATTCATTTTACCAGTACTAAGTGCATTCATTTCATTAGTATTGAGGATATTTAATTTACCAGTGCCAGGTAGATTTATTTCACTAGTATTAAGTGATATGTATGTACACATAATTAGTAGACTTTGCATGTATGCACATCCTACTTTTAAGGAATTTTCGGAGATGGGGTGTGTAGTTGGGTTATGAGATATTCAGTGATCCAGTAATGGGTGATGAAGAGGATCAGAGAAGTATCACACGCCATATCTTTTATTACCTGAATCTCTTATAGTTAGCTTATCTATCAACCAGCTTCTACTATTGCATTCTCAATAAAAGTCAGCGATATAGAGACCATTCGAAGCAATATCAAGTGGATACATGAGACTAGATTACTTTACTCAGAAGGGAATCAATTTAGCTCAACTCATCACATGGTAGTAAGGTTACAGAATGAGTGGGATACATGAGGTTCCAGTTTAGTTCAACAGAGCAACCATTCTTTTAAGCGATACAAACCCTGACAATCATAATCGTTTAGTTCTCTGTTTCCATAATGGAGCCTATAATGACCCCCAGTGTGCATTACTGTGTGACTTGCAGTTCTTGCTAAGCATATTTGACCATTTCTACTTACAGTTTAGTCATCACTATGTTCATATTTTTACTATCACTTACTTTAACTCCTTGTTTCTGTTTGGGCGCTATTCATTTATTGTTTGCAAGGCCTTTGGTTGCTTCAGACTCAGTCATTAAGCGCCCTTTCAGTAATCAAATAGATCCATATTGTTCGTGTTTCTATAGCACTGTAACATCATGTTGGCTTACTACTCTATGACCGTGACTGCATGTCGTTACTCAAGTTGTTTTGGTAATCCTTTCTTTAATAGTACAGCCTATCTTATTAATGATAAACAATGATTTTTGTGCTATTTTCATCTGCCAGCAGTTTCAGAATTTATGCCTACACAAGGCTTCCATTTACTGCAGAATGTGTTATTAATGGATGTTGATGCCATCATGTTCAGTCATAAGACTGACTCCTTCATCTTGACGTATTGGCCTTTCAAACACTAGATGAATAAAATTTTCCTTCTGATGGTGTTGACCCTCATATTCATCATTTTACTTACCTACGAGTACCGTATGACTTTTCAAATGCCTCTTTGGTAATCTGTTAGATTTCTTCACCTTCAGTACTTAATACTCCCTCTTAAATTCATAACATCGTTCATTTACTTTACTATCATGACCATCGTGAATAAACAGCATGTCTTGTATATGTAGGTCATTTATATGCCTTACCTCTTTCATTGCAAATCTTTGTCCTTCCATTCATTCAGCTTACACGCCAGTCCTTTATAACCAATAAAGAATATCTTTGCAAGAGTTCATGGTGTGGTTACATCTGTTTACACTTTAGACTGCCCCCTATCTTTCAAATTTATTGAGAGCAGTAGGCAGTTGAATGTGTTATCTTTTATAAACGTGCCTTTATTAGCATTGTCGGAATCATATTCATTGGGCATTCAATCCAGTTTGATTGGTAGACCTTTTTATCATTTTGGGGATGAACTAACTATGTACTTATAGAAGATGACTTGTAAAGATCTTAAGGTTAGCTTAAGGAATGAGGAAAGACTAGATGTGTGTTTCTGTGGACCGAGGGAAGAAAAACCCTATTTCTACCCTAATTACACTGTGCAAGTAAGTGAGTTATCGTGTTAGTAATGCATTGAATATTAGTGATATGTAACCACACCTGGTATACACATATCCATAATTACAGTTTGTGAATTTAAAGATGTTTCATCTGAGGACTTTCAGGACTGTTTTCCCCCAAGAAACCTTGATTTTCATATCAACCTAGTTCAAGGTGCTCAATCCATTTTCAGAACCCTATCATATGACGCCCAGCAGAGTTCAAAGAACTAAAGATTTAGTAAGATGAGTTGTAATTGAAGGGAGTTATTTAACAAAGTGTGTCACCGTGGGAAACCCTAGTTTTATATGTGTGAAGAATGAAGGTAGAACCTTATACTTGTGTACAATGTATAGAGAGTTAAACAAGATCATTGTCAAAAACAAGTTCTATATACCTTGAATAAATGATTTATGGGATTAATTACCAATAACAGAAGCCTTTTTCAGGAATGATTTGAGATTTGGATATCACAACTAAACCATGCAAACACGGTTTATCTTTTGTAAGAATGCCCTCTTATAGTGATTCTTGTAATTGTTTGCTTATCTCATCTTCAAAACTTGATACTATCTAATATTATTTAATCTCCCTTGCATTTCAACCTAATATTTTCTATTAGCAGGATCTTTCATGTCTTTGCAAACCCATTGTTAAATGTGCAATACATTTTTATTCGACCTTATATGGTTGTCAATATTCCAATGCTCTCGACCTTCACCATCTTTATTTCATGATCATGAGTTGTAGTTCATTCCGTTGAGAGATGATTCACACATCTACCTTACATCTCATTTATTCATAATGATAAAATTATATAACTTGTTCTGAATTTATAATGTAATTCAACTCTTATTGGTGTGGTATGATTGTGATTGTCACAATCCCCTTACTCTCCTTATTTTTAACTTCAACTGCCACACATATATCTTTAATGCTCATAAGTAAACTTTAGCTTTTCTGTTCAATCTTATTGCTGGACTTGAATTGGTTTCATATGAGCAAAGGCACGTTTCTAATGTCACTTGTTCAATCTATTTACTTATCCATTGGTACTTTGCTCGTCCAATCCATTGATCCATCCATAGCACTTTACCGATTCAATCTATTAAACTATTTATTGCACTTGCAATTCTCACGCCTATATCTTATATCCTCATAAGTAAACTTCAGTAATCCTTATTTAATCTTATTATCGTACTTAACTTGGCTCCATATGAGCAAAGGCATGTTTCCACTGTAGCCTATGCAATCCATTTATCTATTCATTAGACCTTGCTTGTTCAAGCTATTTATTTATCTAGTGTACCTTGTTTGTCCAATCTATTTCTCTATTTATTGTATTTTGTTTAGCCACTCCCTCGATTGCATTTATCCTATCAACGGTGTCTAGAAAGTCACCCTATTGGCGGAACTCTATTACTGGCCATTTTGTTTTTAAATCATCAGCTAAACTCGAAGGTAACTAGGCTATCTATCTTCTTGAATAACTATGTATTGGATCCTTTATAATCAATATTTATAAACCATGTTTCTTATGGTATTACGGTTTAGAATTCTGGATGCACTCATGGTTATCTTTATTTTAACCACCCCATGATAATATCTCCTTTATTAGCCTTTTCTAGTCTCATCGTTCATTTCATTTGTATGCAAAGATTCGCTTGGCTAACAATCCCATCGCTTTCATCCCTAATCACAGTCATTTCATCACTCATTATCAACCGGGAGCAGATCCTTGAGTAGTCTGAAGAGGGGAGATCATGTGATATATTAAGAATATCAGATGATAACTTTTTGATAAGGGCATAATCTCAAACAATGTCTAATGGTATTAGAGTAAGCTAGAAGAAACATTGACAATAATGAGATAGTTCAAGTACATGCTAAAGTGACACAAGGACTATACAAGAGTCATATGGTCATATTGAACAAAGAAGGAGACAATTAAAGTTTAGATGAGATATAAAGTATTCCAAAGGGCTTCTCTAGACAGAGGTGTCAAGAGACTGGATACCAGAGATAATTGAGTTCATTGAAGCTAATGTGTGAGAAGTATCTAGATCTGCTACTGAAATATGGGAGTAAGTAGTTATACAATATGCATACACCTTTAACCCCATAGCTTGTTGACTAGGTCTGCCTATATAACTCAAAGATGTGCATAATGTGTTTCTTGCCTCATAACTCAGGCAGTACATTCCAGATCTTAACGATGCTATAGTATCTGAACCCATTAAAGTTACCGGAGATCTAGTGTATAAAGAGCGACCAATCCAAATACTAGAGTATAGGATTGAGCAGTTGCGCAACAAACAGATACTGCTAGTCAAGGCGCTATGGACAAACCATACCTCCCAAGAAGCCACTTAGGAGACTAAGGATAAGATGCAAGCCAAGTACCCACAGCTATATAAGATAAACTTGCATGTTTTCTCAAAGTTCATAAGTTTCAAGGACGAAACTCTTTAAGGGGGGAAGGCTGTAATAACCCAACCTTAAATTGTGTTTGTTTATTCAATTAAGCCATGTTATTAATTTTTCACATTTATTTATCTTATTTAATCATCCTAATCGAGAAAATTTATTTTGGGCCCCACTTTTCAATTTGGGTTTTCATTATTGTAAAATTTCGAGTGAATCGATAGTAGGTCCTAAATAAATATGATGTAAGAGATTAAATTATTTTTCGTAACGATCTGAAAATTTAATTTCGAGTCACCAAAAATTCAATCGCGTAAAGTACATATTCTTCCGGGCCCAAATTCATTTGGGCCCAATAAGTTACTACCTATTTGCTTAGCCAATTACAATCAATTATACTTAACTATCATTAGCAAAAAGATGCTTTTTGGTGGTTAAAAACTCTGCCAAGTATTAGCTAAGTCATTTTCCACCAAGCAAGACTCACAAAATATCATAACTTACTCTCTCTCCCTCTCCACCACCCTACACGGTCCCGCCTTTTGCTACTGTATTTACTGATTTCCAGCCACTTGACACCACCTTTTGGCCACCAGGATGCTACCATCGGACCATCAGCACCAAACTAGCCACCCCTCTCACTTCTTCAAGCTTCAAGCATCTCTAACTTCCCTTGTTGCAAGCTTAAAGTAAGTAAACCCTAACCTTGTGTTTTTTTAATTTTATTGTGATTTTGTGATCTTTGGCATTGGTAATGAATATCATGGTGTTGGTATTGATTTTAGACAAGTTCAAGTGCAAATTGAAGTGAGACATAAGCTAGGGTTATGAGAATTATGCATAGTTCAAATGATGTTTGTCAACAAGCATGTCATGTGCGTGTTTTAGATTTGAAAATGAATCTTGGATGATTGTGAAGTAAAAATGGTGGATTATGGACGTCTAAAGTGATGTTGAGGCTCACCCCATGTTTTGATAATTTCAACAAGTGATTTTAGAGGGTAATTATGTGAAAAAGGAGGATAATAAAGTAGGTAGCAAGTTGTGAAGGGCCCTGAAACATGGGTCTGTTCCGGGAAAACCTGGTAATTCGTGGCTGGTTGAAAAATTATGAATTTTGGTGGGGAGCTAGATCAATGTGTCATTGCTCAAATAGATTTTGAATTACCTTAATCTGAATCCTGTGCAAGAAGTTATGGTCGTTTTACTCCGACTGTGTAGACCGGACCAAAATTGCACAAGGTGGTGTTCTAGCTCAATTTTGGGATTTGTGTGGTGTTGATTTTGTTATGGGTTTAAATGAAAATGTTGAGGGACTTTTCAATCTTTCATATTGGGAGCTCAATTAGAGGTCGGGGTTGAAAGTTATGAATTTTCTAAGGTCGACCTTGAATCAGTAACAACTTTGATTGTACTTAGAAGCTTATTTGGTTTGGAAAACTAAGTGGTATGACGTATGCAACAAAATTGAAAAAGTGGAGAGATTGATAACTCAAGATTAGTATTTGTTGGTCCAAAGTGGTGTGTTTAAAATTATTCTGAACCTACCACCACTCCAATTGCCCTCAAACCTTTATCATCCATCTCAGAAATATCAAAAATCCATGATGAATTTATAACCATCAAAGTCTTTCTTTTATGATTCCAGTTATTCTACTTTGATCAATTTTACTCGATAAGATTTCATTTTTAGTTAAATTACCCTAATTTATTTAGCTTTCAAATCATTTTGGTGTAACTTATCTTCTATGGAATTATTTGAGTTATGGATGCCTTTTAAGGAATTTCTGTTGCAGTTACAACTATGAAAGTCAGCATTGTTTACTAATTACATATACCTATAATTAAATTTCTTAAACAGAATCGGGGCCGAGTTTATCATTTTCCCTCGTGCATAGGAATTATCAAGTGAGATTTCATTTTAAAGACATCAGGTACGTTCAGTGCCTGTATCTTTAGAAATCAGAGCGTATTAATCAAAGTTATCATGTTTTGGTAAGTACATCAATGAATCAGTTTATACAATGATTTATCATTTATTTAGCGACCCCGCCAGCTATCATCTATAGGGCAGTTACCCGCATGAATTCAGGTTAGGTCCCTGATCGGCATGGCAGGTGTACACCTATCCATAGATTGTAACAATATCAAGGGATTCACTATCAGATAATAATTAGCAATGTAGTCATCTCATTCATTATTTGAACTTAAAATGAATTGTAAGTGGGCGCCCAATCATTTTGTGTAGAGATCATTTAACAATACAGGAATGCATATACTGAGTTTCGGCTCACAGTTCGAAATGTTTTCATGTTTTGTTTTAGGCAAATGATCATTGAATCGCCCTCATGCTAGCAAACTGAATGAAGAGAATAAGTTAAGTAAGGGAATCTGGAGGGATCAATAATAATATAGTACATGTCTATTTTGGAGCTATATTTTGAAATCTTCAGTGGATGGAGGTGTAGATTATATGGTGAATTGCTATACTGCGATGTATAAACCATACGTGGGTAACAGTTGATTGTATATGGTTTCACAATCCATGAATGTGTATGGTTGAAGGTATGTCTAACTATGTTATTTCTAGTTCATAATCTAGTACACACACTTTTAGCCTTATCCTTTTGGACAACAGTAATGCCCCTATCATTGAGTTCATTAGTCCTAATCTAGAGATTTATTAAGGAGAATGCAAGCAGTGAAACATGCATAATTAGGGGCGTTACAAATAGATTGATTGCGAAGCTTGTTCACGGACTCAAGTGAGAACGAGAGTCCTTGAATCGTACATGGTATGAGACAGGTACAACTAAGTTAGTCTAATTACCCACCCCATGACATACATATGTGTGTGAATTTTGTGAAGTTCAGGAGCATGTTAGATACAAAAGATATGAGTTTATTTCGATTTCTAAAGCATAAGCATGTTTTCTTATCGCTCTCAATATGTTATATGCTACGTTCTTTTTATATGTCATCAGATATGTGTATTGTGTGATTATGTGTTGTGTTGACCGGTTAATGTGCAAAGTGTGACAATGAGGAAGGTAAGGATTATTCACTGGGTTCTGGGAGCTCATGACCTCACCATTTTTCAGGTTTTAGAAGCAAAAAGGAATAGTAAGAACATTAAGAAAGCTAGCCAGCTGTGAAACACTTTTAAAGAACCTAGTTGGAAATGCAGACCCCGATATGTGTTTATGTTGCGAGTTATATTAAGTAAATATAAGTATGGATGCATTTCTAGGATTGCACATGTGTAAGAACATTATGGATATGGTTTAAGTATGTAAGCATATGCATATTTCAGAACTACCCCTCAAACTTTTGTTAGATTTTGTTATGAGCTTCCGCTACGCTTGGCTAGTAATAGGTTAATTAAGGTTAAGAGATTTAGATAGCCTTATAGGTGTTTCTAGTCAAGCATCTACGGCAGTGACATGCTTGCTTCCTTCAGGCGTGGTATTATAGTCAACATCAACATTATATTTAATACTTGAAGTAACTTCACGTCGTGTTTAAGATTGAACTTATCACAATGATAAATTATGAATCAAAATTGATATACTAAAATTATAATACACTCCCACTTTCAACTCATTTCTTAATTATCTGTAAGTTTAGTTTGTGCCTTAATATCATCACATTTGTCATTTGTTATCACCAGTTTCAATTATCCTTCTAAAAAGCTATAGAACACATGATCAATCTCCTTGTTCCCCCAACCATTTCCCATCAGGCCACAACCATAATGCTATTGTCATTCACTACTTCCATTTTAATAATGTGATCCATGCATATTCACGTCATTATGAAGGTCTCACATAAATCCACACAACACCCCTCATATTAAGGTATCCTCTAACATAAAAATCTATATTACTTATATCCTTCCACATAATACATGATATACAGCTCCTTAGGAATAGACAAATTGCACATGGTTTGAATATAAGTATTGTTACATGCTTTAAGGATAAAAATGATTATTACTAGTCTTACTCAAAAGAGCTATAGTTCCTCATGCACAATACCTTTAATTTCTAAACATGATAGTACGAGATAACTACGCAATAGGTGACATGATATATTTTGTGTACTTAACATCAGCAACTAAATTGAAAGCCCTAATTTCAAAATCAACTATAAACCTATATGTGTCTTCCGACATGAGTGATATAATTTAATAGCTCATAGTATTCCTAAACATAGACTCTAATACTACAACTGTAACACCCTCAATTAGTGATTGCCAGATTACTCCTAGATAATTAGCCGTTAATGCAAAAGACAATAAAGGATTAACGATTAGAAGCATGCCACCATCTAAAGCTAGGCAAGGCTAAATCACAACTAAAGATAGCAAAGATAGTAATAGGTAAGTAGATTTAGCTTATATTCCCAGGTCATTTTTATATTATGTAAGAAACTCGGTGATACTAAAAAGTTTATTACTGCATGATAATATGCACTCGTACTTGTGGGCTATATACATATACTTAAGCTTTCTGCAGGTTTAGTGAAACCACCATCATTTGGTAACTATCACTGTGTGCTTCTAGAGATAGCCATTACACGCATTCTTAAGAGGTTATCACCTACTTCTTCTTTTTGTCTCACCTATCGGGAGGTGAACTGTACAGTCATTCTTCATTTAAAAATGAAAAACAAAAAAAATATTTTAAATAGTGATCCAAAACCCATTATAGCTATCCCTATATCATAAAATAAAGCTTTGAAATTGTTTTTGCTGAGTGCACGCATTTCAATTCAATTTAGCTCATTATGAGGTGGAGGGAGACAATTATATCAAAAATGTACAAGTTCACTAAAGTTCACATTTATATTGATGTTCACAATGGATTGAATTAGTTCACTTTAAAAAAGGCACAAGTTAAACATGATGAACACCTGAAGTTCATTAAAATATATATGCAAGTTCACTAAAGGAAATGTATAAGCTCACCACAATGAATATTCAAATTGACTAATATGAATGTACAAGTTCACTAAAGCAAAGTGTCTAACTACAAGAAGATGGATAAATTCATTAAAACATGTCTCCAAAGTTCATCCAAAAATGCATGCCCTAATTCACAAGAGATTGAATTAGTTCACTTTAAAAAGGCCACAAGTTTACCATGATGAATACCGAAAATTCACCAAAAAATACATGTGCAAGTTCACTAAAGTAGATGTATAAGTTCACCACTTTGAATATGCAATTTGATTAATATGAATGTACAAGTTCACTAAAGCAAAGTGTCCAACTATACTCAGATGGATAAATTCATCAAAAAATGCATGCCCTAATTCACACGGGATTGAATCAGTTCACTTTAAAAAAAGCACAACTTCACCATGATGAATGCCCGAAGTACACTAAAATACATGTGCAAGGTCATTAAAGTCAATGTATAAGTTCATCAGGACGAATATGCAATTTAGTTAATATGAATGTACAAGTTCACTAAAGCAAAGTGTCCAACTACACTAACATGGATAAATTCATCTAAAAATGCATGCCCTAATTCACAAGACTGAATATACAAGGGATTGAATTAGTTCAATTTTAAAAAGGCACAAGTTCACCATGATGAATGCACAAGCTCATTAAAATCCTTGTGCACGTTCACATGATTTACTATAAAACTTCGCTAAATCTTTTTGAGGCTGAAATGCACTAGCAAAACACAAATTTCTTACCAATTTTGAAGCTAACGTGCTTCTCCAATAATAATACCCAAGTCTTGTAATTCCTCGATGTTTTTACAGCAGCACCGAATGCTCTATTGATGAGTGGGATAGAGGGGTAGAAGATATAGATTGGACGATCTTGATTTGTTTTAAAGATGAGAAAGCAAATGTTGGTATGAACCAAGTTCAAAAATCTATTATCTTGTTTGGGTGACAACACTAGTCTAGTACAAAAATAGACAACAA